>QMIH01000946.1:177202-200244 GCA_003987875.1 Clarias batrachus
GCAACAAACTATTAAGTTAGGGGTGCCATCATTTTTGTTCAGGCCTGTTCCATGAGTTCTTTTTTTTAAATAATTCTGTTGAAGCATGGTTGAAAAGCAATGTCTGACTTTCATTGGTTAACGTTCATAGAATTTTTTTAAATTATTACTTTTGTCAGATTAAAGTTATTTCTGTGACCATTGTGAGTTTTTCTTTCATTGACCGAAGGGTACCAACAATTTTGTCCACGTGTGTATAATGTACACATCAGTAACTCATAGTTAGCCAAGAATACCACTAATTTAAATTTATTTTATAAATTGTTTCCTATAGTGACACATTTTAAAAAACTGATCTAGACAAAAATGGCCTTGATGGAGATGCCTCTGCTGACCTTCTTGTTACTAATCAGTAATATCATTAAAATATTACAATAGGAGTTATTAGAAAAAATATTTTCGACATTTGACCTTGTTTTGTTCTGTTGCATGAATGGACAACCAGAAAGCAGAACAATAAAAAAGGAAAACCAACATCTGAAGTAAAAAATTTTTTTAAAACTTGTAGACATTTACAGTACAATGTTCAGCAAAAATAAATAAATGAATAATGATTGCTTAAATGAATAATTAAAAGCAATTACTATTTAACATTAGTAAAAATAAAAAAAAGCAATTACTTTAAAATGTGTCTAGTGACCAATTCATGTGCAAATTGATTCCTCGTGCTCTCAATCATTATTTCACAATTTCAATACAATGGATCTTGGCACTGTCTGTAACGCAGCCACAACACCAAGGAAGGAAAAATCCCAAGTACATTCAGGTCATCAGCAGACTGATAATGTGGCTGAGAGCCTAAACCTGACCAACTGAAGCAACCCCTGACCACAACACTGCTTCCACAGGCTGGCACAGTGGGCACAATGCATAATGGGTGCAGCACTTCACGTGCTTCCCTTCTTACGCTGATGCACCCATTGCTCTGAAATAATGTCAATCTGACCTCCTCACACCCTATGACCCTTATCCATTACAAAATCCAATGTTTAAGCTTGCTAGCAAGATTACTCTTTCATCTTATGAGGTACTGTAAGTATATGTGTGTGATCACTCATCAGTTTCATTAATAAGGTACATTTGCTATAAAAATTAAATRTATCCGGTATCCATACTGCATTTTAATACTTCAGTACTTTAGATACACTGTGATGTTAACCTTGCCCATGTCATGCAATTTGTTGTAAATGCTCCCTACTTCCAGAAGAAATTTAGTTCTCTTCTGACGGTCTTGCAAGGATTATAACCTAACTATAGAAATTCTTGTTGTAGAGATAAAGTAGCTAAAGATAAAAACCTTTTGCACTACACTTAGATCATCAAAACCCATATAATGTATAAAAAATGGTTGAGAAATGTGTTATTTATTTAGGGGGGAAAAATGCACAGCTCCAAAGTTTACTCATATTTGCTAGGCCAGTCGTGCAAACTTTGGGTACCGATGTTCATGGCGGAAACTACATTACTATAAAGCACCAGCGATCAGCATTTCTGAGAGATAAGAATCAGCGGGTTTTAAACAAGAGAAAAATTTATTTAGTTGTACTTGATTCGCTGTCTGTATTTTTTTAACTTTGTGAGTTTGGGCTAATTTAGCCTTTTTCTTACCTAGGTGATGGGTGTTTTTTCTATTTGAGTTGAATCTCTTTTAAGATAATTTTATGCTTATTTATACAACAGTTATTTTCAACTAAGAAAACACAAACCAAGTAAACTCAAAACAGCACTAGGACTTTTAACTATATGCATCACTCCACATCATTGGTGTTCTAATAATTATTAATTACACTAACTGTTGGTTGGTAAAACTACATCAGTATGGTCTGCAGTATTGGAAAGAGGGAAGAGAAGCTGCGTGCCAAAGCCCACATTCAAACCCAGTCTCAGAAGCACTTTCAGCACGAAGAAACACCTGATAATATTATTTCATTTTAAACAACATACTGTCCTTAGTAAATGCTTCCAAGTATTTCCTTCCAATTTACACTTTTTGGGATTCAACCCTGAAACCCTGGAAATAAATGGAAATATAAAGAGAAACTTTATAAGGCCAGATCTATACAGTTTTGAACAGACATAAGTCTTTAGAATTTGGCCCCTGTACATCACCGAATTTGAAAAGAAACACCGAAGATGTGACTTTCAGCTTTAATTCAAGGGGTTTGGCAAGAGTGTGGCATTAATCATTGAGGAATTATTAACAAAATGGCTAACAAAACTATTTTAGAGGAAAGAAAAGATCTTCATACTGCAGTATTTTTGTAACTTTCTCAAATCAGCTTAGACCACTATTAGAGTCTTTCAACAAAGCTTTTACTCTCGTTCGTTACACCCATCTATGTCCTAAGGAATCATCTCCTTAATCTTAAGGAAGGGAAAAAAACAAACAAACAAAAAACGTTTTTCAGTATGGTGATGAGACGCTTAGCAGCAGTAAAACATTTCAATTGTGCAAACATTTTAAAGAATGACATAAATCCGTTACCGACAAGCCCATCCAATTCCATGAACAATTGATATGAACCTTGAAAATCAATGAATAACTCGATGCCAACTTGCAAAAGAGAGGCATCAATGTATGGGAATTGCACTGAAAAGCGTCTCGCATTTCTGGCCAGCATTTTTGATAGAAAATTTAGTTGACAGCAATGTTCAAAGTGACAATGTTTTGATGCTCTGATGTCAAGAAACATCCGAGCAATTTGAGTTAAGAACTTTGAATGTGCAGTGTATACAGTATGTCCCAATATAAAACAGACTAACGCACTTTGAGACTGCACATGAACAGCTGTGCTTAGCTTCTTGTCTTTTTCGCCCACATTATAGCCAAAATACCTCCATATTCCATTTTGGGTTGCCTCATTACTGCAGCAATCTCTGAAACAAACAAAAAAAAGTGCTCCGTTCTCTCTACTGTCGCTTATGACTCGCTTAATGTGTCTCATATTACAAACTCACTACTTTATGCACACGTCACTAATATACATCTGTCTCTTTAAGCACATTGCTGATGGTAGTCAGACAACACAGATATGCACATAGTGGAAAGTATTGATTATTTTAAATTGCTGGTATAGCATCGTTTTTAAAGGTAAATATTTTAGTGCCAGTAYATCTTTAGACTGTAATGGCTAGCATTCAATAAATCAAAACACCTCAACTATATCAAGCAAATTAAGAGTCAAGAGATTCAAATATTGTAAGTCGATTAAGGTTATCAATCGACTTACAACACTACTGTCAGAGACTCTTACCATGTGGGCAGCCATGCTACAAAGTGTGAATCTGTCGCATTAAATTTAAAAGTCAACAAGTTCAATGATAAGCCGTGTACAATATTGTGGTCCATATACCTCAACATGCCTCTATCAGCTAACTTCTACTTAATGCAACAAAACCAGCGTGTACATGCACTTTTAGCACATTTCAACAGGTAGCATGTTTTGATTGAACACCCCCACATGCTGCCATCTTCAGTCTTCACTCTTCTCAATCATAGAATTCAGGCAAACCAGGAGCTCCAACACCCACTCACAAAAACTCATCAGAACTATACAATTTACAAAGATGTCCAATTAAAAATGGTAAAAGATGATGAGTTTGCATTCCAGACTGCATACGCTTTAGATTTAAAATAAATTGGTTTAGATCTCAATTAAACCTCAACCCATAAAAATGACAACAAAGGATTCCATCTACGGTTGCTATCCATGGTGCTGAGTACAAAAACTGTTTAACTGTCCAATAAAAAGATACTGTATCTGTGAACATGACAAAACTTGTAAATAGGGAAACAGCTGCGTGCATTTTCTGGCAGTCCAGTCTTCATGGCGTATGAAGTATGTTTATAACAATGAGCAATAAAGTCATGTGTGTTAAGCAATTCGAAGATTTTATTATTTTAGTACATAAATTGAACGAACCATCAGCAAATACTACCATGTCCTGTTTGATATAATATACAAAAATAAAACAATTTTCAATCTTCATCTTTGCTCTGTGAAAATTCTTATAAACTATCCTTTGAACCATTTTTATTTCTATTCTTTTACATTGAAATCATTTTATTATCTATGCATCTTTTCATTGTTAATAACCCTATCACTGGTCAAGAGTTTAAATGTATGCATTTAACAGAAACATGGATTAGACCAAATGAGGATATAATTTTAGAAGTTAGAATCAGCCACAGGAGGAGGTTGCAGTTTATTAAGCTAACATAAAATATTTGGCCACAAAAAGAAGTCTGACAAGTTGAGTCAGATAATTATTATTTAAAGATATTAAATCTGCCATATTCTGAATTTCTGAAATTACAGATATCACCTCAAACCTCATCATTTAGTATTTAGAAAAAGCATTAAATGTTGAAAGCTTTAATATTAATTTAAAATCATGGAAGGCACTCACGGAATTTATATAATTTACGTTCTTTCTAGACTCAGCAGAGATTAATGAATACAGTCTTACTCAATACTAAAATTGGGTTAAATATAGACAATTGTTCCACATTTACACAGTGTGAAGTTATCTTAGATCCCTCTCACATCTTATATAAAATGTGTCTCACTAATAATATATGCACGTGCCACACTATCATGTTAAACATAGAGGGGGTTGGATAAAGAAACTGAAACACAGGCCAATTTAGTGTTGGAGGTTTCATGGCTAAATTTGAGCAGCCTGGTGGCCAATCTTCATTGAATGCACATTCCACCACTAAGGGCAGAGTGTGAAGGTTTAGTTAGCAGAGTAACAGCACGGTTTTGCTTAAAATATTGCAATACACAACATTATGAGTGACATATCAGTGTTCAAAAGAGGGCAAATTGTTGGTGTGCGTCTCGCTGGCGCATCTGTGATCACATCCAACAGGAGTAACTGTGGACGCAAGGGGAAGCTGTCTGAAAGGGTTGTCCGGGTGCGAACATGGATTGTATCCAAAAAACATAAAACCACAGCTGCTCAACTCACTGCAGAATTAAATGTGCACCTCAACTCTCCTATTTCCACCAGAACTGTTCATCAGGGTCAATGTACTATAACCAAACCTTTGGTCACTCGTGCCAATGCCAAATGTCGGTTTCAATGTTGCCAGCAGCAAAAATCTTGGGCTGTGGACAATGTGAACCATGTATTGTTCTCTGATAAGTCCACCTTCACTGTCTTTCCCACATCCAGGAGAGTTATGGTGTGGAGAAGACCCAAAGAAGTGTACCACCCAGACTGTTGAATGCCCAGAATCAAGCATGGGGGTGCATAAGTGATGGTTTGGGCTGCAATATCAAGGCATTCACTAGGTCCAATATTTGTGCTAGACACTGCCAAGGACTACCGAACCATTCTGGAGGACCACGTGCACCCAATGGTTCAAACACTGTATCCTGAAGGCGGTGTCATGTATCAGGATGATAATACACCAATACACACAGCAAAACTGTTGACAGAGTGGTTTGATGAAGTTGAACATCTCCCATGGCCTGCACAGTCACCAGATCTAAATATTATTGTGCCACTTTGGGGTGTTGTGGAGGAGCGGCCAAGACCTGACCTGGCCACTATTCTGCAAGAAGAATGGCTCAAAGTCCCTCTGGCCACTGTGCAGGACCTGTATCTGTCATTCCCAAGACGGATTGATGCTGTATTGGCCACAAAAGGAGGCCCTATAGCATACTAATGAATTACTGAGGTCTAAAACCAGCTTCATTCTCCAACCCATATACACATCACCTCAACAGAGCTTTATAAATAATCTCCCAGAGATATCAACTACTGTTAGACCACTGTCTGACCCTACAGAACTCGAACAGGTAACCGAGTCCATGTTACACTGTCCTCTAGATAATGTAGAGCAGGGGTCTCAAACTCAATTCCTGAAGGGCCGCAGCCCCACAGAGTTTTGTTCCAACCCTGCTCCAACATACATACTATGTAGTTTTCAAATAAGCCTTAATGACTTGTTTAGTTGGATCAGGTGTTTTTAATTATGGTTGGAACAAAACTCTGTGGGGCTGCGGCCCTCCAGGAACTGAGTTTGAGACCCCTGATGTAGAGAGTTAAATGATAATAAGTAAGGAGAAAAAAATAGCAGCCTGGGATATAATGATCAGACACATACACTTTAAAAGAACCCATTTTAAAATTGTAATGTAAATTATGTTCAACTAAATTGGTAGCATTTTACACAGCATGGAAAAAGAGCATCCAGAGTTACAGAAAGTCTCTTAGTACCATCAGATCAATTCATCTCTCCCACACTTATACAAGTTAATATTGATTGTAAATTAACTGTTGTGTGATTTTACAACATTGATAATACAAATTTTCTTAATAGATTTTTTTTTTAACTACACGCGTTAAGGAATTAGTGGTCTCTTGATTTGGGGCTTATTAGACTAATCATTATCAGATTGCAGAGGTAAATGAGGATTCTCTATCCATACTGAAGTTCTGRCATTGGTGTAGGGCCCTGCTTTTAGGTAAAAAAAACTTTTATGAAGCTCTGTCAGTCATCTGCATTCAAAAGTAACGAAAAAAAAAAGTAATGAAGCACTTCAGTTTAATCAAGGATTACCAATTCTTTTGATTTTTTACAAAGAAGAGATATATAATTATAAACACAACCAACAGCTTCACTCTCATGTTTAGAAAGCATTTTTCATCCATTTGTGCCGATTATTGTATATAGATGTCCCCAAATATTGTTACTAGATATGATAAGATACTAATATGATATAGTMCTAATGTACTATTAATGTTTAACTGTTTACTGTTTGAAGTTGAGATGATCTGTATGCATGCACTCAAAAATGTTTAATAAAACCCAGAAACATTCAAAGTCTCACTGCAATGTTACAGTGAACACACCTCCTGCTAGCTAGCCAGTGTTTGCCTGAAGGTTGGTTGGAACGAAGCACCATGAACAACCCATGGTTAACTTAACTGAAGAAAAGCAAGCAAAAACAACAAAGTATGTCTGTGACCACACTTACCCATAAACCAGAATATGATGCAAATACTCATTAATGCAGAAGTTTAAATTTGGTCTTAGTTTGATTAAAAGGTAGTTCGGCAAGTTTTAATAAATTTCTAATAATTTTAATTAATTTCTAATAAAAAAAAAATAGTGAGGACAGCTGGGGAAGAAAGGTATAAAAAGGTTAGCACAGAGAAAAACAGGACACTTACCTCTTTGGATAAGCGAGTAAATACATCTCCACCCCTGAGAAAATCCAAAATTAAATAGAGTTTCCCTTCGGTCTGAAAGGCTGTGAATGAAAGGGATGAATATGAAAACAATACAACAAAATATCAGACATACCACAGAGCCACTTATATTATATGTAAGATATATTAATACTGTAGACATTTAAATTAAGGCAGAACAAATATGGAATTATGTAGACGAAAATGTGCTATATTTTATTGATATATATATATTTTTGATTCTTCAAAGTAGCCAGCATTTGCTTTGGTAATCGCTTTGAACACTCTTGGCATTCYCTCAGTCAGCCTCACGAGGTAGTCCACTGGAATGGTTTTCCAACAATCTTTAGAGGTTAAGAGGTGTGGAGTACTTGCTGGCTGCTTTTAGTTCACTCTCCTGTCCAACTCATTTTAAACGAGGCTTTGAGGCAGGAGGAAGAGGAAGACAAAATAAATGGTAACTATGTCTTACCATAGTGCAACTTCACAATGAAGGGATGATTCACTTCCACCAGAATATCTCGTTCCATCTTTGTGCGAACCCTGTCCCTCACTGCCAATGAGATCAAAATGTATTGCTGCTGCATTCGTTCTAAAAACCTTTTGGGTAATATCCATCATAAAGAGCCTCATCTCAAAAGCTAACTCACCTTTTAATGATGCCTTTTTGAGGACTTTCATTGCATACAGCTGGCCAGCATCTGGGCCCATTATCTTCCTTACCAGGAACACCTTAGACCAAAAATACATTGGCTGATTGATTCAGTTGGCACAATAACCATGCAGCATTTCGGCGGTTTGACTCAACCATTAATTCTTAACTCATTAGCTCAGCATGAAGAATCAAAGTAATGCCTTAACTCACTTGACAATGTGTGTGTGAATGTGTCTGTGAATCTATCAGCATCCTCCCTGAAGATATGTAAACTGTGACATTAAGCTTGCTCTAGTCATTGTGCAAATCAATGAGCTCAAGAGGTCAGATTCCAGCTTTTCAACTCTTGAAATACAAATGATAAAAATATGATGCAAATGCACCATGTATAAAAGGGTACACACCTTTCCAAATGATCCTTGGCCCAGTACTTTAAGCAGCTCAAACTGGGAAGGGTCAGCTTTTTCACAGCCCTCCTTTACATGATGAGTGATGGGTATCTCCTTATAGGACCCATCATCCTGGGGGGAAAAAACCTTTGTTAAAKCAATACCTCACCCATCCATAAACCTTGGTACGTTAGGGCTTAGATGTTACTTTATAGCACGCACATAACCCACCATTAAATCACTGTTAGGCTATCCAGTTGATGAGCAAAATGATGTAAAATATCTTGCATCGGTGTGTTTGGTCTTTTTAAAATGAAGTTGGTTTTTAAATAATTAAGCGCTATATACAAGGGTGAGTCAAAAATGATGCACACTCTGGTTATATAAGAAATTCTGTTTGCTATCTTATCAGCACTTTCCATTCAAGACTACAGTCTCCCCAGTCACTGCTTTGCAGTACACACACACAGACACACAGACACACACATACTTTTCTCCCATTGTCATGTCCTCATATGAGGATATTCGGGACTCAAGATAGACGTATTAAATTTTTAATAAGCTGCCTGGTCCAGCAATTACATTCAATTACGTTCATGCTGAGGTTATTTTAGGACTTAAGACTAAGGCTCTATGTTTATGATACTTTCACATGGTATCAAAGCAAATTTATTTCTTTGCAATTAAGTTAGGCTATCCAAGACGTAAGTTTATTAGAGCTGTATTTCAGTTTGAGTTAATTCAGTAGTGATGTACCGTTTGATATGCTGCTAGACAGCTATACTTTCTGTCTCAAACAGCTACATTTCTTAGAGATTTTAAAAGTATTATAAACTATTACAAGTTAACAAACATTAAAAGTCTATGTAACTTATGTTGCTGATTGTTTAAATGTCATGTATTATACAAAGCACTAATCCTTTTTCTTGCCAAATGCCTGCTCCACATTCCAGTCCAGTAGGTGGAACAAGCTATGCTCTCGCAAAATGTCTGAATAAGCAGAAGATGGAAGCATTTTGTATTTTCTGCAAAAGCTGCAGTGTATTTTTAAGGATTTTTAAATTTTAGGCAATCAAACATAGAGAAGTTTACCATAATCATTTAAAACGTGTGACTCAGTTCTGAACCAAAAACTGACCCATCAATTCAATTAATTGAACTGATCAACTAAAGATTGATTAAATAGTTGCACAACTGATTAAATCACCCAGCTCAAATTTATGTCTATGCACACATTTTTGAATATCTTTGTGTTTCTTACTTATGATTTTCTATTTGCTTAGGGGAGTTTTTATTTTATTGTAATGCTGTTCGCTGGAAGATAGGTCCTACCGTGTTGTTTCTGTCTTTCCAAAAAACCTTTACAACTGGACAAAACAACATCAGTTGTTGATAAGACACCAAAAAAAAAAKAAATAAATAAAAAAAAGAAATAATATATATGTTTTTTTCAGTTCAAATCCAATACAACTATCAATACCAACAGATTCCGATACAATATCACATTTTAACCTTAATATTATCATTAAAATTAATTCTCTGAGTGTTATACGCCACCACAGTAGAGTGTGAGCAGGAGGCTGGCTTCATGTGCTCCCGAAGAAAAACTGACAGCCTTCTCCCTTCCTAGTGGATAACTTTTTTTATTTTGAGATTTGTATGAGAGAGAGAAAGTGTTGTAACCTTGTTCATGTTCCGAGTAAAATGTAAAAGTTATTTAATAGTCTGTGTTTTATCTTCTCAAGTTTCTCTGAAGAAATATATTTGATTTTACTTGCTTAAAAATCAATATTTGAATACTAAGGAGAATATAACTTCATATTTTATCACAGGCATGAATCAAAGACATATCATCTATCAGGAAACAATACGACTACTTAAACATGAAACTTCAATAAATTGAATTTGCCATAGTTAACTTACAGTAATGTTTTCCTGTTGCTAATATTGTAGCACGGGTGGACAAATTAGTGGCTTGGGCATTCACAATAAGCAAACTTTTTTGTTTGGCTTGTAGTTTATTTGTAGTCATCTGACCTGCACTTATCAACCAGGAAAAACCCTATTTTCTATTTAATTTTGTACTATATCTTTCTATTCTGTATGTATGGTTAAAGTCGACAAACTTCACACTATATGCATCTCTATGCTATAATTACATTACGCGCTACTCTGTTCGAATTGGAATGATGATTACGACTAGGTGGAATTATAATTGTACATGGATCACAGACTATTTTTTCTGAATCAGTACCTGACAGGAAAATGCAAATGCTGACAAAACGTGAGGTAATTGAACCTAACCTTAAAAGAAACTAGACTTTTCTATTTTCCAAAATGTCATCTAATTAGACAAAAACATCCAACTGCACCTGACATCCCCAAGCGCATACACATGAGCGCACATAAAAACAGAAAAGCACACATGTACATGCACACACACACACACACAATACTCACACAATGTGTGCAGGGTTCCCCTTCTTCCATCGGCTCATCTGCAACCTGATGCCCGTTGATCTAGAAAAAGAAAAGGCACAACATTTTTTTTTTTTTTTTAAACCACAAAACATTCCATTCAAAACACTGTCTCACTAAAAGCATCCTCACACAACGCAGTTATACATGATATTTCCTACCATAAAACAATCCCTAGGAATCTGTTCTCTGAGCTAAAGAAATTTTTAAATATCACTACATACTATTAAGAACCTTAAGTCAGCTTTTAGTTATTACATTTAATTTGCAGTGGGTGAAATTATTACACACACTATGTTAATATCTGGTAACGATACATATAAGTAGCCGTAGACACACTTCTCATGATATTTTGCCAGAATTTTTGCAAATCCTCTCAGTATAACTGCAATAACTCCACAATAGGAATCCAATACTTTCACTCTGATATTTTTAAGTCCCAATTCTGAGAGGTCTCATAGGCCTGAGTGACAAACTTTGATACTTTTATGGCAATGACAGAACTGCTTAGACACTATGAAGTATCGAAAAATGCTCTGTCATTCAGTACAAAATTTAGATACCCAAGTTGTCYGTAGAATTAGTGTCAGTGATGCTGATTATAAGACCCAGACACAGTGCTCATGTGTGCTCTACTTTGAGACCTGACTACAGTGTGCATTTCGGTCAGCCTTGATGATTTTATCGGAGCAACGAAAATCTTAAATGTGCATGAAATAAATTAAGAAGCAGAAAGTTGCTCTGTGTTTAACAGCAGGAACAAACAACCACACTCGTCTTTCTTTCACCATTTAAACCCACCTACAGTAACTGTATAAAAGATCAACATACAATTAAATTTTACAGTTAAGAAAAATTACCAAAGAATTGTTTGTGTATCCCGTCAATTCTCTTGAAATTAAATTTTGCCAAGAACATTCTGCGCATCCCTAATAATTAAGATACAATTTTTGGGACAAATATCTTTTTGCATTTTTAAATTAGACTACACAAAGAGAAAACAGACTTTTAACATCCTCCCGCTATGACCATAAGCTTCCAACATTTTTACGCAAAATAGCAGAGATGAGAAAAACCCCTTCAGTTATGTATATTGTGATTCCTTTGTTCAGGCTTCACGGGCCACACGGACACCAAAATCAACTTTAAAACTAAAGCCCCATTTAATTGTATCTTACCTGATAAAATTGATTAGCTTTTGACACTGATTTCTGCAACAGCCATCTGACTCAATGGGAGAAGTAAAAGCACTCCTGATGAGCAAGAATTTTTTTTACAAGACCTTACAGGAACGATAACTTTTTGTTACATTTCTTTTAAAATATTCTCTTGAGGTGTGAATAATTTCGACAAGCTAAATGCTGCTTGAAAGCAACAACCGAAGTGGCTTAGCGGCAAATTCATTGGTTCTGTGTGAATTACTAATATATTTTTTTCTTTATTGCATGATTTCTGTGTGAAAATGGTTTGACTTATATTTTTGCAGACTATTACTATTATTTAAAGATGACCAGCTAGAAGTGTAAAAATTGATTAGTGAGCTTTTTCCCTTGTCAGGTTAGTTTGTTTATAAAGTGGTGACTTCTGAAAGCTTTGAATAGAGGCATCATCATTCCAAGTAATTTCATAATTAAATGTTTTGTACCTAATTACGTTAAAAATAAAGAGAAAACAGTTATGCCTGACATGCATCACTTTCCTTGCTTGTGTACACACAAACTCATAAACAAAGGCCACACATCACACACATACTCAAGGTCTTTCCCCCCACTTGAGATGTGCCACAAACAGCAATTGTGTTATAAACAATTGTTTTTTTTAAGCAATTAAAAAAAAAAAACATCATTTAAAATCATAATCATTAACAATGGCCTTAGACTTAATGTTATAGCGCACCATTTGGAAGGAGAATATGGCACACATTTTCCTACATGCTTGTATCAAGCTATTACCGATGCAGCACTGCAAGTCAGCCTAATGTGTTTGGCCTGCTCCCTCAAGAGGATGACTCATTCCATTTATCATGACCACTGAATGAAGACACTGCAAGCTCAAAATGCGGAAAAAAAATCTAATTTCTTCTTACTGGCATCTCTCTCTCCTCCACAAGCATTTTGGACTATTAGGGGCTCATCTAATATCATCATATCATATAAAGGCCTACATACTTTTTCTTAAAAAAAATAAATAAAACTTATTTTATTTTAAAGTAATTTTATTCCAAGTACACAAACATGTCTCTGGTTTTTCATTATCCACATTCAAAACTAAAATAAGCAAGTGAATGAATGATTCAATGGATGGATGCATGGATGTTAAAATSCTAAAAAAATACAATGAAGATTTTAAATAGTGGTGGTGATGGGCTGACACTTGGTTTCTCCACAGCTTTACTAAACTCTGAGCTTCGGCCATAGTAGAATAGTGAGTGTCAATCATTTCTTTAGACAATAGAACATTTACTCCTGTGTTTCCCATGAATGAATAACGTTGTGGCAGTCTGCTACATTATCAATATTGACCGCCATCAGGCATGGGTTAGGTTTAGGTAAACCGCAGTTTGAAAAAGTCACGGTTTCAAAACCACTAAAATTTTCTGTCACACCATTCCTGCAGTATGAGCTGTTTTTTATGACTCATCTAAGACGAACATCAGGGATCCCTTGTGTGCAGAGTAATATAACTCCTCCCCCCCGTCCCTCCGGTTGGTGCCAGCAGTCCATCAGCTGTGTATGAAAGCTGATAATCTGAATCTTCTGAATGAAGCAATTCTTCAAACATGATTTTATATAAACATTGTGTGTGCACATGCTCACATGTGCATCTCGTTTGCACTCCACTACTTGAACAAATAGCACTACATCCATACTAATTAGATGTACTGTGCAAAAGCCTTAGGTACTCTGTGTTTTTAGTATAAACTAAAGTTTTTTTTTTTCTTTAATTTTAGAACTTTATTATTCAGTCAGTACAAAAACATTTATAATTTTTAAATATCAGTATGTCACCTTAAAAGTGAATTAAAGAAAAATATTTGTATACCAGAAAAAACAGGATATAATCTAAGCGAATACTTTTTGGACAAATATTTATATATATATATATATATATATTTATTTATTTTTTTTAATGGCATTCTTGTTCTACACCGTTTATTTGCCTAAGACTTTTACACCGTAATTTATGGTTTGCACCTACACTGAAATAATAGAATAAATAGTATAGCAGTATTTGAGATTATTCTTAGTTGTAGGGTCCCCCAGGCACCAGAATTAATTCAATTATTTATGTTTTTTAAATATAAAACAGACCGTGTTAAGTGGAAAGACATTTTACAGGTGTAACTTCAATATCAAAATAATGGGAAACTGATATTTTTGCTTACAGCTACCATACTGTCAGAATCTCATACAGTCCCATGCCCGACCACCACATATGGATTGTCTATTGTTTTTGTTACTATTTAAATGGCTAAAACCATATTAAATTCACACAAGAGCACACAACAATTCACTCAGTCACTCTCTAGCTCTGATACAAACACACAGACTTGTCTGTAAATAGTCCCTCCCCTCCTCACACACATTTGGAAATGCTTATAAACATAAGACGGTTCAAGCTGTTAAACAGTGAATTTGCCAAAAGTGTTTAAGAACAAATGCAAACTCTCTGTGAAAATGAATATGGCTGAAGGCAAAGTGGATTGCAGGCAAGCTCAGTCAATCTAGAGTTCATGAATGAAATCGTCTAAGAATGTCATTCCCTTCAAATAAGCTATAAGCAAGCAAATAAGAAGCCTAGTTAGTAAGGACAAGTTAACACAAACAAAGCTAAGATGCTGCCTGCTAAATAACGTTGAAGCCGAAACTGTACCTCTGCTAAAGTTTTAAATTTCAACTCAGAAGTAACACAGGTCATTTAGAATACAGTTGAAAGTTTACATACACTTTAGCTAAAAACATTTATACACAGTTTTTCCTGACATTTAATTCCAGTAAACATTCCCTGTCTCAGGTCAGTTAGGATCACTACTTTATTTTAAGAAGGTGAAATGTCAAAATAAAAAGTATGATACATACTTTCATCACATTCCTAGTGGGTCAGAGGTTTGCATACACAGTTAGTATTTGGTAACATTTTCTTTAAATTGTTTAACTTGGGTCAAATGTTTCAGGTAGTCTTCCACCAGCTTACTACAATAAATGGCTGGAATTTTACCTATTCCTCCTGACAAGAGCTGGTGTAACTGAGTTAGGTTTGTAGGCCTCCTTGTTCACAGTCATTTTTTCAGTTCTGCCCAACCTATTTTAATTAATTTTCTATTGGATTAAGGTTAAAGTCACTCCAATACCCTGACTTTGTTGTCCTTAAGCCAAATTTGGACGCATGGTTGGGGGTCGTTGTCTATTTAAAAAACACATTTAAGAACAAGTTGTAACATCCTGGCTGATGTATTGAGATTATAAATGGAATGTTAATGTGCTATGTAGGATGTATAATCCCTTGCTTCACATACAAAATAGTGCCCTTGCTCAGGGGTTAATGGTTATTTGAACAACTGTAAGATGCCTGAGTGATGGAGTTAAATGTCTGAGGGCTGTCATACTATATATCAGCACTCTTGGAATGCCTCTTATCCGGAACTAATAGAGTATAAAGAGAGATATTTTTCCAGCTTCATTCATCCTGTAAAGTGCCAGAGGAGTTCTAGAGAGTAATCAAAATGTATATTAAAGCCATGTCTTATCAATGCCAAAAATGCTACAATTAATTCACATGTTTCTTATGAACTTGCATGCACAAGAAGCTGAGACCTCCTCAGCGATAATGCCTTAACTATCAGTAGTTGACATATGGCTCCATAGTGCATCCCCAAACTGACTTAATGTCTATGCATAATGGCGTGAAAAAAATAAAAATAAATGACAAGTCATTGAGCCAGGCCTCTGTATTGGATTACTGCGTGTAAGCACTGCATGAATGAATCAAAACAGAAACATTTTACATCATCAACACTTGATGTAGGAAAACATGCCTTCAAGATGTATTTATTTAAAGAAAACAAATTGTCAGTAGGCCTGTTGTTATGTTTACATTTTCATAGTTGTATTTCACTCAATTTTAATCAATCAATTTGTTACTATTGTTGTGAGAACAATTGACAGAGCATTCTCAGATATTTTTATCATTTCAATATGTTGCAGCATGTTTTAAACAGGGAATAAAATCCAGTCACCGCATTTTACATTAACCAGTCTGCTTTAAGGAAAGTGGTTGAGACAACTCACATTCTTTTATGAATGAGTCTTTTACTCACAACTGTACATTTTAAAGTGTAAAAATGCTGAAATATATTTCTTTATCATCATTCAGTCTAAAAACACCAAGATATAATTATTGGTCTATATTATCCACACCTACAATACAACTTGGACGGTCCAACACTGTTTTTGCATCGCCTCGTTCTTAATCATTTTTACAGGCGATAACAAAAGTTGATTTGCAAATGAAAAGCAGGCATTATACACAGTTGAAGGAATATATATATACAAAGGATATATATATATATTCCTATTATTATTATTATTATTATTATAAGTTATAAGTATTATTATAAATTATGTCATCATTGTTATTGAATTTTCACCCCATGAAAACCCTATAAATGAAAAACAATATATTTAACTTCAATTTAAGTTCTTTGATATCATCATCATCATCATCATCATCATCATCATTATTCATGCTGTACATAATGAGCCAAATAAAATCCTGGATGAAATCTAACAAACTGTGCAATAACATGTTCCCAAATAAGCAAAATAATTATTACCAAATAATAACGATTGCCCGATTACAATAAAAATCCATCATGTAACCACCTCGGTCAGAGCAGACGGAGTCAATCAATGTGTTGCAAACCTCCATCAGAACAACTCTCTCCCACCTGTGTTTACATCAAACCTTCATCTAATGGTTCCTGGTCCTTGACGGAGGAAGGGGCACTGACTGGCCCACATTTCAGGCAGTGACGCGCATGACCAATCACGGATGAGACTGAATTCTAGTAACCAATCATAACATAGAAGGCGGGGTTTGCCAGAAAACTTGGGAAACCTAACCTAAGCTCAAAGTTGGAAAAATACTTTGTTTTCAGCAAGTTAAACGTTTCACTGTCGGGCAGAACCACTGTGCACATCTTAAAATGTTATATATTTATATAATACTCTGTTTAAATGATGTGTGCATGTAAATACGCATCRGATCAGCGTCCATGTAAACAGTGAAACTGGACAGTTTAATCAGAACGATTTCAATCAGACTGACGAAAGAAGCTAGTATATAGCTGCATATATCTATTCAAATGACTGTAAATTACCAATGCGAATTATTATGCGGGAAACACTTTTCTTAGATAGTTATGCACGAGTCGGGATTTCAGTGTCGCCAAAGTGAACAGGACAAGCCGAGAGAGAGTCCTGCAGCATCAGCAGCGAAGAGAACTACAAGAGAACTACAGCACAATTACAGCTACGTTCAGTTTTTACCTAGCCTCGCTCATGTCAGGCAGTTTGTGTGTAGAAATATCCAAACGAAATTACGGTCGAAAGCTTATGATACGCTACTTTTAGAACTAGATTTAAATGATAAATTAGAGACTTTGAGAGTGTATGAGTAATCAGGGAACACTGACGAAATCATATTTTTTTAAAAAAAAACCTGGAAAACAACTGAAAGCACAGTCAAAAACATCATTAGACGGCTCAAATGCTGTCTTCCGTCAACATTTTTCCCGRAGACATGCTGAAACGCCGGACAGATGGACACTATCTTGCGGGTACACGAGCTGCTGTGAAGATTACAGCACCCGTAATCTCTGAAGATCAATCACAGGAATGCAGCTAAAAAGCTAACAAGTCTTGCATTCATTCAGCCTGGAGTACACTGCTTCTCCACAGCCACAGTCAACCCTGGCTGGCTAGTTTTTTTTTTTCTTTTCCTTTTCTTTTCTTCGAAATTCCTGTAAAGTTTTTTTGTGACACGCCAAGTGGAGCAGGTAAGTTAAAGATGCAGCACGCGAGACTGGATAGCACTCAATAACTAGCTAGCCACTTTGCTACCGCTCTCTGTGCGAAGTAGCTAGCTAGCAAAGTTCACAGAAAAACGTACACAGAGCAGGCGAACACAAAGCCCTTGCTGATTTTACATATGAATACATTCCCGGTAAGCATAAAAAACAGTTAACATACCTCGCCGCTGAAGCTGTGCACCTCCATTTTGTGCCAGGAATGCAATGGCCGGGCAAAAGGCATCATAAGGTGGAACTAAAGCCGCGTATGGCGAGCCATGCCTTCACTGCGGAAGCTCCACTAACCCTGGCTGAATATGATACGCGGCTCGGATATCAGTATTAACCCAGGTAATGATGTTTTTTGGGGCGCAGCTCGGCCAGACACTGGCTTTAGGAGGCGAACGGACGCGACCGCCTGTTTACTTTCCCATTGACACGAACATGGCCAACATGGCCGCCTCCGCGCGCCCCATAGCAACACAGCGGCGGATTGACGTCGAGTCTGACGTAACCGAGTTCAGGGCTTTCCCCTGCACACTGACATAAAAATCAGTTTCTTATTAATAAGAGTATAGCGTTGTATTATTTTGTCGTAGCATTTTAAATGAATCATATAATTCAATGTCATTATATCAATCACAACCCTACTACTACTACTACTAATCTCCTTCACTAATCATCCATACTGCTTTATTCTGTATACAGGGTCGCTGGGGCCTGGAGCAAATCCCAGGAGGCTTGGGGAAAGGACTGGGTTCACCCTGCACGGGGTGCCAATTTATGGCAGGGCAAACTGCACACACTCAGACTCCTTCACACACTATGGGCAACTTGGGAATCGGCATGTCTTTGGACTGTGGGAGGAAACCGGAGCAACCAGAGGAAACCCACCAAGCAATTCCATGCACACAGACCCAAGGTGTGAATCGAACCCGCACCCTGAAGGTGCAAGGCGACAGTGCTAATCACTAAGCTATGTTGCCTTACTACTACTACTAMTAATAATAAGCAACCTTTTAAATTAATTCATTTGTCTTAAGTTGAATCACTTGATAGCACTGTGGCCTCGCACCTCTAGGTTCAGGGTTCGGTTCCCTCCTTGGGTCTGTTTGCATGTAGTTTGCATGTTGTCCTCCTACATTAGGCTCCAGGCCCCTTCAACCCTGCACACTGTATAAGAYGTATATATGATGAATAAATGAATGGATTAATCACTTGAATCATGGCCAAGTTTACAGCCSCATCATATTCTAGMCAATCTGTTGGTTTAGAGTTTCACATGTCCTCTGTGCGTTCAGTAGGTTTCCTCCCGCAGCCCAACAACTTGATAGAAATAGATTGCCTAGGGTTGCAGCTATCCTATTCTAGTCATTCTTCCTGCCTTTAAGGTGCTGGACAGTGGGAAGAAACCAGTCAAGCCAGAGGAATCCTAAGTGAACATATGGAGGACATACAAAATGAAGCACTGCACCCAGGATCAGTCCAGTTGTATTATACAGCTCATCTGTGTCCATGACCTTGTATATTCACCTCTAAACCTCATTTTGATCTCAGGACATTGTTGACTAAATATTTATTCATATTTACAGTAGGGTAGCTGTTTTTTTWTATATACAGCATTGATATCATGGTGATTAAAGCCCTGACACTGCTGTRCTGCTGAGAACAGCGTAAGCTAGCTTCCTAACTTCCATATTTATCTTAGCATCACTAATATATTATGTAGTCCAGAGCACTGTTAACTCACTGACTTACTGCTGCTCAACAACTCCTCACATAGTTTTATATACCATAGTAATGGTTATGACACCTTCTTTATTCACCTCGCAGACACCCGTTGCAAAGGGCGTCTCAGAGAGCATCCCACAAGTTCTCTCATTTCTGCCTCCTTCCCATTTAACTTTTTAAATTGTTATGTTTGCCTACAAAGCAAAAAAAACTTCTTAATTCTCAGTACCTGAAACAGAATCCCAGCCATATTGAGCAACTATATATTATGGGAAGTCCATCTCCTTATCAAATCATGATCTCTCTCACCACATCATCTTTGGTGCAGCACAACTAGCTATCATTTCTCTATTTACACCGCTAATCTAATCCGGTCTTGTACATTGCCTGGCCCAAGAAAGTCACACACGAGTTTTATGTCAGATGGCTTTTAGCTTTGTTTACAGCATGCGTTTGCTCTGGTATTGTTTTGACAACTGTATACAATGTAACCTATACTTCTGTTCAATGTTGCATACATTCTTTTTTTTAGCTGAGAACTGGTACGGGTGACAAAGAGGGTCAAACCACTACATAGTCCTCCTCACCACATCSCTGTGACTTCAATGTGRTGAATTTTTATGGGCAGCCAGCATAGGCAGCTACTTTAATTCAATTCAACTGTATTTGCATAGCACTTTTAACAATTGTCATTGTCGCAAAGCAGAAAAATGTGGAAATTTGTATGAAATTTGAAAAAAAAAAAAATTTGAACCAACAAAACGAATAAAAATATATATATATATTATTAAAATATTGTCCCTTTACACCATCAGGAATCTGGCCACTGTCTCCATTAAGCGCATGTAATTATTTCATCAGTCTCACATCATCTTGAGAGTAGACTACTCCAGTTCAATCTCAACAGGTCGTCCCCTGCATGTCATTAATTCCTGCATCTGATCTGCACTTACTTATCTGCACACCTTGAGTAGCATCCCACAAGTTCTCTCATTTCTGCCTCCTTCCCATTTAACTTTTTAAATTGTTATGTTTGCCTACAAAGCAAAAAAAACTTCTTAATTGTAATCCCTGCATTGTACTATGCCCCTTTCAACATAAGAACATAACTTCCCTAAACTTTACTCTCTTCTATTTTCATACTTCTATCCCCCCCCCTCCCCCCCACATTGACCTGTTAACAAAATGTAAAGTTTAACATTAACAATAACATTCTTTGATATCTCCTTAGAGATGGCACCTGTCAATGGGTAGGTTATATTGGGTTGTTGAGTAAACAGTCAGTTCTCCAAGTTGATGTGTGAGATCTCAGCAAGTTTAACAAGTGCTAAATTGGTATGGCTAGATGACAAAAAAACAAACAAAATAAAAAACAGGTTTTCTGGTATTCAGTAGTTTGTGGCTACAAAAAGTGGTCTTAGGATGGACAACTGATGAACCGGCGGCGAAAGAGTCATGGGGACCAGACTCAATGATGCATTTGGGGAGTGAAATGCCTATCTGCTCCTATTCCACAGGAAAAGTATTTTAACACAATTCGCTTAAAACAATTTCATTGTTGTGCATTTCAGCTTGCTATCTTCGGAGCCGTGTAGATAGCCACAGACCGGTCAGAGTGCCCATGCTGGTGCTACCTAACTGGCCCATGGAGGAAGAGAAGAAAAAAGCCTGATCTAATGAATAACATTTTACTTTACATAGTAATGTGGACAGACGGATATTTGTGTGCTGCTTACCTGCGGAAGAGATGGCACCAGAGTGTATTTTGAAAAGAAGCAAGTCAGGAGAGGCAATGTGATCCTCTGGACATTGATCATGGTCATGATGGTCATTTGGATATTATTTTGAGACACCCCTTGATGGCAACAGTATTCCATAATGCCAGTGGCCTTTTTTAACAGGATAATGGCCCTGTCACGTCTGCTGCTAATCTTGGTACCAGATACCACAGCACACCGTCTGAGGGCTTGTCGCATCTATGGATCAATGGGTCAAAGTGGTTTTGTTGGGAAAACAAAGAACCACAACTATGACCTTTTTCTGTAAGACATTCCCGATATAACCAGCTTTCAAACACAGAAAATGCATCAATAATTGGTGTCTAATTTAAAAACGAAACAAACAAACATGGAACAAAGGGTCAGAAAGCACGGTTGAGTATCACACCTTGCATAATCAAAAAATGTTTATATATTAAGATTTAGTTACAGCTGAGTACATCCACGCTTGTCATAGAAATGCTGCAAAGTATGTATGGCTCAGGTTCACAATCTACTCTATATGTTATGTAAAAGATTACATCTATATTTCATAGCTTCAATTCTAAATGATTATTGACAACAGAAATACACAACAGCTTAAATAAAACTTTACTCAAGGAATAAAATGGTCATGAGATAAATCACACTATAGTTCTCCTACAAGCAAAGACAGAGAAGAAACTCAAGTTAGAGAAGTTTATTGACGTCGGACTGGATTGATCCATCTGAGACGCAGCAAAAAGGCTGCACTGGGTCTGTTACAGTTCTTCTATCACAGGCATGGTGTAGTGAGTGCGAGTGCGTATACAGAAGAGAATGGACTACTGTCCATTGGGCCCAATGCCCCCCTCCCCCTCTGATACAGAGGAATCCTTCTGATTGGAGCTCATCTCCATGCTAGACTCAACGTTCCCTTCTGGACTCGACACAATGTCTTCTTCCACTTGGTGAGGTAGGCTGGCTAAAAGCTCCTACAACAGAAAATGCATGATGAGCAAAAAGCATGCATTACCATTTTCATCCATTTAAGTGTAGATTTTTCCCATGATGCTATTTTGTTTATACTGTACATACGTGCTGCTTCTCTGTGTCCTTGTTCTTCAGCGCAGTCAATAGGCTTTTCGTGAAGGTACTCAGCTCATGGTACTTCTGTTTTTGTCTTTCTAGCTCACTCTCGAGGTACTGGACTTCCTCATGCTAAAATATATACATGGCGGAATATGTTTCAAACATTTAAACCTACTTGTACGCATTATCTATTTTAAATCATGAAATGTAAAGCAGTGCTCTAACCTGATAATGTGGATTTAACTAGAAATACAAATACCCTAAATAAATTAAGAAATGCACAATATTACAATATCCTATGCACTTGTCATTAGAATAATTATAATTCCACTTGCATATATACACATGAAGCTCAAAATACAGATAGTATAAACAATGAATAGATTAATTATGATTTCCTAAACTTGCAAAATATTGTAAACTATACAGTACAGACCAAAAGTTTGGACACCCCTTCTCATTCAAAGAGGTTGAATTTGTATTATGGCAAGAAAGAAGCAGCTAAGTGAAGAAAAAAAACGAGCGGGCGTCATTACTTTAAGAAACGAAGGTCAGTCAGTCGGAAAAATTGGGAAAACTTTGAAAGTGTCCCCAAGTGCAGTCACAAAAAACATCAAGCGCTACAAAGAAACTGGCTGACATGCGGA
>QMIH01000946.1:200569-227118 GCA_003987875.1 Clarias batrachus
GGGGTGTCCAAACTTTTGGTCTGTACTGTATGTCAGTAAATTGTACTTAATTTAGAAATTAGTTGCAAAGTATAAAACCCAGTACTATTTCTATGCACAACTTGGTAAAGCTCTTGGTGTCTGCGAGCAGAAAGCTAAAAAGAACAAATTCTTAATCTCGTCAGCCAGGTGGAAACCCCACATTGTCTAGTGAGGGAGAGAATTAAAGTACAGCCGGAACCTTGGAAAACATTTAATTCCTTCTGTAGGCGAGTTCCTAAGGCAAAGATTTGTACTGCGATATGAATTTTCTCATACAATTTTTTTTAATGTTATTGCAGATACTGTAATCTGTTCCAGCCACCCAAAAATATTACCAATATTACAAAAAAAAAAGTCATCGCTTTTAAAGGCAACGGTGGTATCATGGATTGACCTTTTCGAAACAGCTTTTGCTGACTGAAAAAAAAAAAAAAAAAAAAAAAAAAGTAAAAAAAATTGTAAAATCCCCTTCACATGGCTGTCCATGTGACACTCCCAGACGTCCACGCAATTTAGCCGGCGTTCGGTTCGTTCGTATGCCGGAAATTTCTTGCAAATTTTTCATTCTTCAGGTGAAACATTTGTAAGGGAGGGTATTCATAGTTGGAGTGGCAGCACAATTTTAAGCATGACTGAACCTGTGAGATGTGTGCCAAGAGGAAATGCCCTTAAAGATCAATGCTGATGGATTTTGATTGTGTGTTGATCAGACATTGTCTTGATGTTTTATTATGAAAACGCTTTTATTTTAATTTGTTTCTCCCTTCTTTTCACACAGGCTTTTACGAATTCACGATAGTTATCATTCATTGCATGTTTTTGAAGTTCTCTGCAAAAAATCGTACAGCAATCAATAGTCAAGGGTGGACAGGGGCAGGAAGAAATTCATTCATTCAAATGAAATTATACTCAATAGTTTTGATATTATAAGCAACCACTTACTTTGTACTCTAAGATATTATGCATGTGTTCCATATCACTGGCCATCACATCACAGTCGTCTTCATCATTTTCACCTTCATCAATTATTTCAATCTTCTGTTAAGAAATTGAATCACAATACAATGTGAAGTCATGCAGCTAAATACATGGCTATTTTTAATATAATATTTTCTTATTGTATACAGGCTTATTAACTAATTATTGTCCCCTTGGAATTATAAGGTGCTATCTACTGTACATTCAAAGTGGTTTTGAGATATTGAGCAGTTTTAGAGCAAAACTGTGTATGTGTATTTTTATTTTACTGAGTAAGAACATCTGAATAAAGAAAAAAAGTCAGAAAGAACCTTATAATTCCAAGGGAAAGACATGYGAGATACCCTGCAGCCTACCACATTATCGGCGATGGCAGAAATATTCAGTCCATCATTCCCGTCATCATTCTCCTGCAGATAAGAGTCCCTTGGACCATCTTTAACGACATGAAAACACGGACATTGATTCTTTCTAATCATCATAATGGACAGTTTTATGAACTCTTAAATAGAAGATTTCTCTTACCGTCAGATAAACAAGGAGACGCCGCATCATTCTGCTCACTTTCCTGTAAGGGCTCAACAGACGTGTCTCCCTCAGGGGTCAAAGGTGATTGGGGCTCTGTACTGGATAGTTTAGGAAAGGTTGCTGGCCCACCTTTGGGAGGTGGAATATCAATGCCCATCAGTCGATATTTCCTCCTACGATTACCAATCCAGGTCTGCCATAACAATTACGAGAAATGTTTAATAAGATAAGATTCAAAATAAATATAAATGTTGAAAAAAAAAATGTAAATACCAAAATGATCTCATTTATACAAATGTGCAGATTGTTAAAGGCCTGATGATGACGGTTAAAGGCGTTACTCAATTGCCCAGCAGTGGCACCTTGGTGGTGCTGCGATGTTTTCATATAACCTTCTGATCAAAAGTCCTGCATCTTAACCACTGAGCTACAACTGCCCTGAAAATTCCCATTTGTACTGCTGGTACAATTCCAACACCAGAGCTCCCGCACACAGCCGTGTTCTTTAACTGAAACATCTTCTATGTTGGTCCTGAGCTTGGGTGCTGGTTCCATCTGTGAGATTTAAGCACTGACGAAGATAAATGTGGCCAGTGGTACAGTGATACGCTTTTGATTTCAGTGCAATGCTAACCCAGGATGGATAACTTACTGGAGATGGACAAATGAACAACTGAATGAATTATCTGTTTATGTAAATATGATAAAATTTTGTTTTTTTCCCATGCTCTGGTAGGGAGCTGAGTTTTCTCTTGCTATCATCAAGGTGCTGAGGACAAAAATGTACTGGATTTGGTACATACAGTGAACATTCTCTCTCTTCTTTACATTAACKTATAGATGTATTTGTGTCACTCACAACATTTAATAATTATCTGCAAACTATTAGCCGGGGGTATAAAAATCCATGGGCCTTTATAATGTTGGCTTGGACTGAACCAAGTTGCGTATTTTAAGTAGTATTTCATTAGTCCAACAGGCACTTAATAGAATAATCGTGTGGCAGAGAGAGCATGCTCGAGCATCAGCTCCAGGCAGAGAGGAGTTGATTTTAACCAGCAGGTTGAAACACTTGAGGCTTCACCTGCTTCTTGTTTCTGCCAGTTCACTTATTTGTGTTTCTTTGTGCTTTCAGGGATGACGAGAATCCGAGAGAGAAGAAATGAGTGAACTGGCAGAGCACATGTATGCGTGCACGCCCTGTAGAGAGAACCTGAATGGAGCAAAAGCCACAAGTGCTAACAGACACTTTTCTGTTTTTCGAAAGGGCTCTGAAAAACATTTGTTAATGAACGTAAGCCCATAGCTCCGCTAGACTTCCACCTGACCTTTGACACAAACACACACACACACACACACACACACACACCATATGTATGGCTATAGAACTTCACTAGTTCATCTTTACTTGACAGGCTGATTTATTTTAACTTTCACACCGTCCTTGTTGCCCCAAGAAGTCAGAAAATCCCTGTGTCCGGATCACACATGTCTCTTGCACGTCTTATAAAATATAAAAAATAAAACATACGTTATAAAAGGAAAAAACAGCCAGTGTGTCACATCAGGAATCCAATCGAACTCTTGCTGATTCAGTGATGGTGAGAGCGATATAGTCATAAAAGCCTTTCCGTCATTAATCCATTGTTACTGGTACAAAAGGAAAAAAGATTAATGATACAGACCTTAATAATTTCACTGTCAACGCTGAGCTCAGTGGCAGCTGCCGCAATCTTCTCTCTGCACACAGAGCCCAGACTGGTCATGCCGTTGTCCCAGTACCTCTTTAGCGCGTATAGATCTTCGTCACTAAACTGCGTCCGATCCTGGAGCTGCACAGAAAAAGGGATTTTGGAAAGATGCTTTTTCACATCCTGGACATGAGCACAAGGCATCACAGGAAATAATGAATGTACTCACTGTTCTTTTACGGGAGTTGCTAAGGAGCCAGGGAGATGACATGATACTTACCTAAGAAAAGACACAAAACATCCTATGAGTAACCTACAGTCTTTCAACAATCAAGCAGTCTTCCAACACATCCTGTTGGCCCTTAATGCCATTTAAATATTCAACAAAGACGCATTYGATCAACCTTAGCATTTTAATGATTAAGAAAATTAACAACTAAACATATTCTGAAAATAAAATTCCACTGTAAGCTCTACGCATGCTATAGATCGAAAATAGTTTTTCAACAACACAGATTTGCATATTACAGACGTATTAAATGCCAGTGCAAAATAACCTTGCTACTTAATCCATCACAGATCGATATAAATCTATCCTATAAATGTGGTTAGATCATGTAGTATGTAGGCTAACAAAAACACACAAGCTAAAACCGGACACTGGCATTATTTTAAAAGCAAGTCAACACATACTATCAATCACTCAACGCCTATACCACTTTATCCTGTATTCAGGGGACTATCTCAGGGGACTATCTCAGGGGACTATCTCAGGGGACTATCTCAGGGGACTTAGGGCACGAGGAAGGGTACACCTTGGACAGGGTGCCAATCCACTGAAGGGCACAAACATACACACACTAACACACTCTTATCTTGCCCTAATCTGCATGTCTTTAAACTGTGAGAGAACAGGGGAATCCCTGGAGGAACCCACCAAGCACGGGGAGAACATACAAACTCCATGCACACAGAGGCGGGATTCGAACCCGGACCCTGGAGGTGCAAGGCACCAGTTCTAACTACTACGCCACCYGTCAACAAATACTTTAACGTAAATACTCATACTTGATCAGTTCCTAGTCTAACTTGCAAGGAAACAAAACAGTTATGTAGATTTCTACAAATTCACAAACGTTCATAGGCTAGTGATAATTTTCTGGCCAGGTGAACTGTAAATTACTCGTGATTCAGTCGCTGAATGGGACGGCAGAAATTGCTTGCAATTGTAAGCTGAATAAAGCTGATAAGCAGGCAAAGCKTAACTCCAGGAGACACCAAAAATAATTGCTTCACTAAAAATTTGGACTTTACATTTTGGTCCTTTTTAAGAAAGAACCATGCCGTTTTCTCCCAGTTATGTGCTAGTTTCTATTTACAATGAATTGCCACTGCTCACAGTACATGACATCAAAAATGATAAAATAATGGTATGTCCACACCCATAACTTTGTGCCAGATTGTTCACAGCAAATATTAAGATCATGTATCATAAAAGGGACAAATTTAATCTGGCAGGAAGGACATCTAGTCTGAGACCACAGCGACTAGTCATCAATTAACACCTACAATCATTTAGAATTTAGCTTTGTTCGCTTAGTGAGGATTTAATAATAAATAATACAAAATTATTTGCCAATAATTTTAAAACTTATAAACCCTGATATTCAGATCTCAGACCTTCAGGAGCKCRGYACATATGCGCTGTTTTTCAAGCAGGATAGAATCTGAGATAAAACGAGGCATCTCTCCATGACATGCAGGGCTGGAACGTACAGTAGGTTATTATTACTAGTAATGTTTAGCCAAAAGAGAGGAGAATAAACCGTGGAGGTTGTGGGCTTTCTAAATCTTGCAAATTTCTCTTTATATTTTCACTTATGATGCTTTAGAATAGCCTCAGCTAACTAACTTTTCTGGGGGAAAATAAATAAATTAAATTACATTTTAAAAACTGTGGTTGAATTCCAAATAATGTACGATGGAAGCCTAGTGTGCTACTGTATGTAGGGTGTAGATTCCCTTGASTGCAATCTGAGAATAACATAAAATGACAATAGGTTTACTGAATTTTTTTGTTTTGGTCCTGTAAAAACATAATAATTCCATTAGAGCAAATGTACACTACATAGCCAAAAGCAAGGGGGAAACTGCCATCTCATGCTTATGGGGGTCTTACTCAAACTGTTGCCAAAGATACGTAAGAAGCATGCAAGTGTCTAGAATGTCTTCATTTGCATTAATATTTCAATTTCCATTCACTAGAACTGAGACCTACTGTATATCTGTTCCAGCATGACAGTGCCCTGGTGCACAGAGATATCCATGAAAACATGGTTCACCAAGGTTGGAATAAAAGAACGCAAGTGTGCTAGACAGAGCCCTGTGGGGCCGTATTCCTACAACTTCTAAGAACTTCTAGGAAGCTCCCAACTTGCTTAAAGAATTCTAGGCAGAAGAATGTGTTGGGTAGGTACGACACATTCTACTGAAGATTGTGATTGATTGTCCAATGACCAAGTAAAGTACGAGTGATGTGCAGGTCAACCCGCAACTGGCGGGACCCACAAACAACTTCAGGCAGGTTGGGATCGGGTGAGTGCATCAAAGTGTTCTCAGACACGGCCAAATTATTAATAAGCGTATATAAATAATTAAATAAATAATTGTCTTTTCCCTGATTCTGTTACTCTCGCCATCATTATTCACACCATATGTGCAAGAAGATTTATTATTAGAGGCTCACTTTTCCCCTTAAATGGCATCTGTTGCTTTTGTTAATACTGCTCATACACCGCTAGTGTGAAAAGTCTTATGTTGTTCAGCTTAACAATTTGTTTAGCCTAACCTTTTACTTTCTTATTAACGATATGTATTAGATCCTCCAACTTCTGAGAGCGGGGGACAAAGATTAAAGTTCATTTAAAGCTCGCTTCCTTTCTGTCGGAGAGTGCGCTCCTCTCTCCCATTTATCAGTCTAGTGTTCATAAAGTAAAGTACAGTGTGTTTGATGCGGGTTGGCGGGTGAACATCGGTGCTTGATTTGCACATACTGTATTAGAGCGGGTCAGGTCAGGTGTGGGTATGAAAAGTGCATGACCCATGCACCACTACAAAAAGAAAAACACTCTTAATTATGATATATTGCAAGATTTAATTTTTGAATAACATGCCAMTTTTCACATCTGCTTTATTCTATTTCCAGTTTATTTACCATGCTGGTCATTTTTGTACTGAAAGTAACCAGAGGAAAAAAGGCTCCACTCTTTACTGTAATTGTTGGAAGGTCCATTTAAGTGGCAGGGTTGGTTTGAATTCATCAAAGTGGGGGCAAATACCTCGTCTTCATCTTTCTGCCATTTTCTCCTTTGCTATAGAAAAACCCTACACATCTTAAAAGTCCTCCTCACTACTTCTAACAGTTTTTCACCTAGAAGCTGTTTTAAGGGTGAAGATGCGTAATGAATAACTTTTATCTTTACTAGATTCTACTTTGAGATTTTAAGGAGAATTCTTAGGAAATGCCCACAAATTTAATCATTTTCATGTGTCATCATCACTAGGAGCAACTCTTTGCACTAAGAATTTTCATCAATATGGCCAGAGGTATTCTCACCTGACATCAGTGCCTGATCTCTCTGCTGTTATGTCGAAATGAGTACATTCTTTAAATTGCTMTAAAATCTAGTTGAGAGCCTTTCCAGAGGAATGAGGGTCATTAATACAGCAAATGGAGTGTTATAGCATGTGTTCACGTGTTTTTTAATGAAACACTGTGCTGCATTTGACTTTAATAATAATAATTTTTTTTAAAAGTGATTTCCACTTTCTTTTAATCCTATTTTTCCTCCCCGGTGCTTGTGTTTAAAAGTATTGGTCTGATTGTTGTTGAAAAATTCCTTGTAATTCTACTCAAGAGTTTCTGTCAAAGATGGAGGCATAAAGTACAGTAGAGGTGAACTGCAGAATCTGAATGGGAGGTGAGTCTTTTACAAGGTAAATAGTACATTACACACATGTAACATGTAATCGTTCAAAAAAGTAATTACTAATTAAGAAAAATAATAAAAATTAAATGAATTAAATACTTGGAAAAGATGGTTACTGTGCAAAAATAGTGAATGTTCTAAAATAGGTTCTAAAATAAGTCTGTTCTAGCATACAATATTAAATGTTCCTTAGACTGTAAATAGCGCTAAATACTTTGGCGCCACATGTTAACCAACTGAATTTAGAAGACCTGCTGTCAGCATAATAGATGGACATAAGAACTGATTGTGATTATTGATCACATGGGTCAAATGCCTGTTCCAATGTCATGCAGGTAACAAGCAAGAATAACACATTTTTAATGTCTGTTTTCTGAAAAATCATGGCCATAGCCTGTATTGTGAGATTTGGATAAGTAGCATTGAACCAGAAAATATTAAAAAATCTATTTCAAACTCTTCAGTTAACAGCTGCTTTTCTCCGGTGGTATATGTGCATCTAGTAAATTTGTAACTAACTTTACTTCGTTGCTTATCATATAATGCAACAACGATGCTTAAGAATATTTAACAAGTACAGTATATACCAATTTATCAAATATTTATCAAGGAGCAAATCATGCAAATATCAAAAAACATACTGATCTTCACTATACCTTGAGATTGGGAATTCTTGATGGAGAGGACTCTGTAAAGTGTCTTATTGGATTGCTGGCCCTTRAACCTGAATCAAACAGCAAAGCACTGCTGGTTTGGCACCCTTTTTCTCCAAAATGGACAGAACTGGGTGAACTGTGTGCCACCTCTAGCAGGTTCCTTGCCGTCACAGTGTACATACCCTGTCTGTTAATTGTTGAAGGCTGTTCTGTTATGATCCTACTGTTTTCCACTTCACCAACATTGCTACTTGCAGACTTGCTAAGCTGCAACTGGGCACCCATATTTGCCAACTCCTCTTCCCTTGAATACTCATCATCTGCGTCCCCTGTTTCCATTGCAATTGAAAAAGTTTCAGAGTACTCAGACGACACAGACGTTTTTTTTGTTCTGTGATCTTGACTTATTTCAGTGGAAGGCCGCTGTGAGCCCTCTGCTAATCCAGCAATGGTGAACACCTGCTGGATCCTGACCCCGCTTTCTGCAGCACTTGCTGGGGGAGTCCGGTGTAGGTCTGTCATTGGTTGTTGGGTTGAGGTTGGGAGCCATTGCTGGTGCTGAGGAGCACCACATTGCTTCGCCCAGTTGGGGACAACTGATGCCAGGTCTCTAGGCATTCTTCTTATCTGACTAAACATTAAGGTGCTCGAGTTGGGTATATGAAGAGATTTGCGTTGAAGTGATACTTCATCTGGGGGCAAGACAAGCCTAGAATGCAAACTCGAATCACTATTAGGATTTAATGGTAGTACTTTTGCAGCTGCCCTGCTCTGAGATGGAGACTCTAAGCGGTTGACAATGCGTGGGAGAGAGTAGGCACCAGTCACTATTACATCATTGTTGTTTTTGGATCCATTAGATGATGGAGAGGAGGAGGAGGAGGATGAGGAGGACGACGAGGTGGACGATGATGAAGGGCAGGAGGCTTGGGGAGAAAGATGGTGAACTGTTGACGGCCCACGYTGAACACTACGCACAGCAGCCATATCTGTCGTTAATACCGGGCCAARACATCCTCCCGCACCAACAATGGCATGGTTAGACAAACCCACCACTCCATTCTTATCAGCCTTGGAAGCCAGCTTTCGTCTTTTGTTGCCTACCCATGTCTGAAAAGCCACAAATAGGAAACTATTAATGCAAAATCCAATGGTTTTTCTATTACTAAGTGCTTAACTCGTATCCACTTGTAATGGGGTCTATTCTAGAAACTTTCACAGCCAAAATTATCGTGGGACCTATCCTAAAATAMAGGACAATAGTAAACTTAATTTCTATCGGAATCAGATACATTTTCTTCAGACGCAAGTGCATATACTAATAAATATCAATCTTTTTTTTTTTTTTTACATATTTTCTGCTGAGGGTACAGAGAGCTGAAATTTTTTAAAGTATTTCCTAAGAAACAGACATAGAAAATGTGGACTCCCCAGGAGGCWGGGTGCCAATCCATCACAGGGCACACACACACAGACACACTCATTCACACACTACGAACAATTTGGGAATGCCAATTAGCCTAATCTGTGTCTTTGGAATGTGGGAGGAAACCAGAGTACCCGGAGGAAACCTACCAAGGATGGGGAGAACATGCGAACTCCATGCACACAAAGACAGGAATCGTACCCGGACCCTGGAGGTACAAGGCGACAGTGCTCACCACTACACCACCATGTCTGTTATTTACAATAAATCTGAATTTTATTGTAGAATTAACTAAACTATGCAGGTGGAACTGTGTTTAAATGGATAAGTACTTCTTTAATAGAAGATTTGAATACAGATAAACCTTGGATTGCGAGTATACTTCATTCTGGAAGAATGCTATATCAAAACACTCRTATATTAAAGTGAATTTTCCCATTAGAAATAATGGAAACTCCGATAATTCGTTCCACAACCCAAAAATATTCATATAAAATTATTAATAACTAAATRTAAAGTAAAAATAAAACAAATTAACCTGTACTTTACTTTTGAAACGAATCCTGACAGGCGCTCTCAGACCAAGTTACTCGCAATCCAAGGTTTCACTGTATACTGCTTATATACTGTATTTACTGCTTATTCATTAAGGCAATTGTGTAGCAGCACAACAAAGTGTAAACTCATGCAGATACAGACAAGGAACTTTGTTTAATGTTTACATAAAAAATCTGAGAAACACAAAAACATCAAAAGAGTGGCATTTCTTCAGGTACAAATGATTTTTTTGATTTGAGAGGTCAGCGAATCGTTTCTGTCCTTAGAACTGCTGCTTATTTGACACCAGTATTAAAAACAAGAACAATAAAAAAGAAATCACAGCTTTTTCAACCCAATTTTTCACCAAGTCCCAGAGCTGAAGAAATCATTCCTGAAGACCAACTGATCCATAATGCTGATCCTGAATAAAACTTACCCGCACCACACTGAAGTCAAGCTTGGTCTCCTGAGCACACTGAAGAATGAGCTGGAAGCAGCTTTTGCTTTGATTGGTCATCCCATTTTCATAGTAACGCTCCAGGATACGCTGCTGCTCAGCAGTAAACACAGATCGCAGATTCATCTAAAGAACAAATGGAGAATATGAAAAAAATAAATAGCAGCATACATTTTCTTATAAAATAACAACCAACCCTTTTCTATGGTAAACCTACAATGTGTACAATACTTGTAAAAAAATTTACATGGTGATAGCGAAGTTACTAATAGATCTTTCACAATTAGCTTGGAATGTATATTTTGTTCGTATCAGTCACAGGGTGTGGGGTGGGGGTTAAAAGGTTTAAAACTCAGATGGCCAAATATGTCAAATGTGATATTTGATATCAATATGTCAAATCATTAAAATCATCTCACACCCAGGCACCACACTCTGAGGTTTTGTTCAAGTATGCACGGTACTTACAGTATGCACACCCCGCTTCTCCTGCCATGCTTCCATGCTTCAGGCGAGGTGAGAATGAGGTCCCGGCCACTGCACTCCGGTAAGCCATTCAGCATGCACAGAATCACAAATGAGCTCCTTTTTACTTCGCTGATATATTTGTTTTGTACATCKTATTACAGTTTGGCAAGATCTAACATATCATGGGGCTATCTGATGAGTATCTTCACTCTGTGGCATGACTTGACTGTAGGTGTATTGGCTCTCAAGGGCACTGGATTAAACTATGTCTGTAAGACAAGACAAGGGAATAAGAGAAAGTGTGCACTGATGAAAAATTATCTTCCACCATTTACATCAGTGTTCTGCTTTTTTAACCAAAGAACATTAAACAATTGTGGAATGACCATGAACACATGAATGCCCAGAATATAAAAAACTATTGTTCTGTATAAAGAAATCCATAGATACCTGGATGTGTTTTTATTCTCATCTCTATCCACCACATCTGTACCATACAGCGTCTAGCCATAACATTAAAACCACTGACAGGTACAATGAATAACATTTATTATGTTGTTACAATGGGTTTCAGTGGGTGAGATCTATTAAGCAGCATGTGAATGGCTAGTTCTTGAAGATGATGTGCTGGAAGCAGAAAAAATGGGTAAGTATAATGATCTAAGAGATTTCAACATGGACCAAATTGAGATGGCTAGACCTCCAAAAACAGCAGGTCTTGTGGGATGTTACCCATATGCAGTGGTCCAAAGGAGGACATCCAGTGAACTTACAATATGGAACCTTGATGGTGTTGTGGAATGTACTGGACAAAGAAGACAGCTCTGTGGATGCCCTACCTTGCAAGTAACAGAACTCAGAACAGAACAGATCTGTCGCTAACGTCTCGGTGCCACAGCACAGCACACTTTCAGAGGTTTTGTGAAGTCCATACATCGATGACCTACAAAATATTAGGCAAGTGGTTTTAATGGCATGGCTGATCAGTGTATATGGTTACCACACACACGAATTTCAGCTCAGGTCCCTTTACAGCAAAAAAAACAAAAAACAAATCTTGACACTTAATTAGAACGAAAGTCTATTGGCTGATGTTGAATGAAGTCAATTAATATTTACACCGCTTTCCTGAAGTTATTTGAATATCACTGGGTCAAACCTTTTTATGTTTAACACTGTGTATTGCGATTCGTTAGTATAAAGATTTTATAAATATACCAACTTATATTTTTTATTAGATTTGGTTAGAATTCAAAACAAATAATTCCTACCACAAAGCAGTCAATGTGTCAAATGCAGTCAAYACTTGAGTGCTCCACCTGTAGGATTTTAAATGAAGGCATTTCCAAACATTTTTCCAACTGTATCGATTTTCCCCAATTACTATTAATTATACAGCTTTAGGTCTCTGGGGTAGGTCAGTGGTTAAGGCATTGGACTACGCTTTGGAAGGTCCCAGGTTCAAATGCCACAACCACCCCTGTTGGGCCCTAGAGCGAGGCCCTTAACCCTCAACTGCTCAGATGTATAATGAGATAAAAATGTAAGTTGCTGGATAAGGGCATCTGTCAAATGCCTARATGTAAATGAACCTACAAATGTTTGACTAAACAGTTAGCTATCCACAAAACACTATATGTGAATAATAAATCACACCACATCCGACTGAGAATTCCACGTACACTTCAAAGACAATTTTCACCCTATGACGGAGGTCACCCTATGAAAGACACAGAAGATATTATTATTTATATTTATTATTATTTATATATTACCATTAATAATATTTTTATCAATATTTATGAATAATATTTTATAATATATTTTTATTTTAAAAAAAATCTTTTTGATTAACATGTGATGTTACTTTTCTGCAGCAACAATTGGTTTTAATATTCATTTCATTTTTTTTTTTTTATCAACGGACAGTCTATTTTCTCATTGGTTAATGGTCTCCTAAATTGCAGTCAGTGTGAGAATTTAATTACTTTAAGTAAAATCTTTAAGAACATGATGCAGCAGCATGCGAGTCCTTTAATGTGGCCACCTCTCCACACTATGACATTCTTCACACTGGACATGTTTGGTTCGATTTAAATGAACTGGTGCAGTTTCCCTGTTAGTCTGGTTCAACCTGAACAAATGTGAACGTTCATGAGAGTACAACACATTTATTTAATGATGTGTTTTTGGGCTCTCTTATTATTGAATGCAGCCCTTGTGTGCTCTCGTATCAGACAGACACCTGCAGGAGCAGAAAGAGTCAAATTCAGGAAAAAGATCACTGCTTGCATTTGTTTCTAGCAATTCTTTGTTATTAATTGATTTACTTGTTATTTAGTGCTGGACGGTCGCCACTGGTGGCTGCCTGCATAAAAGCTAAACACAAAATAAAAACATTATGTGCATTATGGACTGTTTTATGATTATTATCTGGAACAGTGCTTGTGTTGTTCTCGATGTGTGACATTACATTTGTTAACTCTTCATGACTTTTCAGCTGTTAAGGATACCACCATACTGTATATAATCCACATGAATTCAATTCAATTTTATTTATAGAGCATTTCTAACAATGATCATTTTTGCAAAGCAGATTTACAGAATCAAAAGAGAATTATTAAAATTAGTATGAAATGTGAGAAAATTTATATCAATAAATAAAAAATCAGATTGTCCCAAATGAGGAAGCCGTGGTTCTGATTCTGAGCCGTTTTCTTATGTATTTGCTTTCGCCCAATCCAAGAGAACTAAACTAAAAGTGTGAATACTCCCTTTGTCTAATGTTTGCTGTTGTACAAATTCAACATTAAATTGATTCTAATTATCATTTTTTTAATACTGCTTATCCTGTGCATCAGAGGAGACACTGGACACAAGACAGGGTACAATGGCRATTAGCCTAATCCTCATGGCTTTGTACTGAGAGGAAACTGGAGTACCCTCAGGAAACCCACCAAGCATGAGAACAACATRCAACAGACACGAATCAGGAGTCGAACCCTGGATCCTGGAGGGTGTCATTAATACGACAATGAATGTTGCTGTGAAATGATACGTCACAAAAGAAGTTTGTTCTCTTCTTTACATGAGCAAACAGCAAAACCTGACGGTTATCCCTTTTGTCTGAGATCACTGAATTGCCTATTTAATGCCTTTGTAATGTAACAGCACAGAACCACCAAGAGAACATCAACCAAAAGAAGCCACAAATATGTCGATATGAACACATGTATTGTGTACTTCATGGTGGAGGTTTTCTTTAAGGCATTTTATTTATAAACTATTAATCCATGGACTTCTGAACTTAATTTTCACTTAACATGTTGGTATTGCCTTTGAGTTATGGTATTATTTTCTTAAACATACATTATCAAAAAAAAAAAAAAAGACTTTCAGAAAAGTGGTCCCCTTTGTTCATTTAATTTAAGGTTGATTTTAATTTAGCTCCGAATAAAATAAAATTAAATAACTTGTTACAAGTGTACGCAGTCATCAAAAATGCTAAATGCTAAAACAAGCCAAGAGCAGCAGAAAGTTTTTTTTTTTTTTTTCTTCTTCAGTTATTCCAGTCAGATTGAGGAGTTAAACCAGCGCCACAACCCGGTCTGCTGTGAGCCGCCTCTCAGCGTGCAGTAAAAACACTCAATTAGAACAGATAACACAACACTAATGTAATATTATCGGATATGTTTAATAAAAATTGCAGCCTTTCGACAAAAGTTTCTTCAAAGCCATCACGCCGCTTATTCAAACTCGGTGTCTGCTTCTAAACAAAGAAACGCGCTGCTGTGTTCTAGCAAGTTCAGTTGGCCGGTGCACTATTGATGCACTCAGCGTTTAGCTCCAGTGCTAAAAACATTAGCGGGAGTAATGTAATAGCGGCAACCGACAACCAACCGGACCAAACACACACCCGGTTTAAATTAAATCGCTTTGTAATATTACACGGAAACGGTAGTTCTCCAGAACGGCGCTTCTCTTTTGCATTTCATTCGTGTACAGTTTTGCGGCTATAATGGTGCCTTCGAATACGGTGACGGGCAAAGCAAGGGTTGTTTTCTTTTCATTCGTKCTTGTCCAAGCTCCTCAGTGCGCATGGCTCGCGAATGAAATAATCATTACATGTCCGGTGGAAGTGGTGAGGAAAACGCACTTCCACCCGCCCGATTCAGCACACACACTGATCATCACCGTCCTGAATGGAGAAAAACCCAACGCAACTTTCCAGACAGCATTAACCAACCATCAGAGCGAAAAGCGACGTGCATCCCCACAAAGCGCCTGGATTTGATGAAATAAGCGGAATCGCGCCTTTCAGCGGGAACGCTAGGCCCGCGAGATCCCTCAGCGAGCACGTGAAACTTTTTTTTATTATTTACAGTGCCTTAAAGCCAACCCTGATTYAAAATGTAACCCAAGCTATTCCGGGCCGTCCCTGTGTGTCACCGAAAGCTTTCATAAATCCCCGAGCATATCAATGTGATAGATACCTTTCTTTGTTGACAAATCAGCAGCTACTCGAATTCAGCAGATTTTTTTTTTCGAGCCCCTGCGCCAGACAATGAAATCAAAACGTCCGATCATCAATTCTAATCATGATCGTGACGTGGCAGCAGACAGGAGCGAATCAGCGGCCGAGATCAGGGCTGGGACGTTTACAGCTCGTGAAAACTGAGCGCTGTTGTCCCGCCCACCGTGACTTGTAGAGGAGGGAACCGGGGGGGGGCGGGGGGGGGGAGGTCACTGCTAAACAAATACAGCACTCACTTCTTACCCAGTGCAGGACAAATAACTGGCACTCTAATCAATAAAGAAAATAGGACATCTCAACAAATCTTAACGAGGATTTTATATATACACACGCACGCACACGTTATGAACGGTTATGTGGCAGATTTAATAATCTACTGTAAAATAAGATACTTGCTTAATGTAAACAAAGACATGCATCAATAGTAATTAGAAAATCTATACAGAATATTTTTATTGGGAATATTTTCACCACTGAAATAACAGTGCTTAAATTAATTTTAACATGCTGGTGTTGTTTATCCAATCTGCTTTTTAAATTCATTCTCCAATGACTAAACAGGGAGTGTATTTTGCTGAGGACAAAAGCTCATTTTCAAAAGCTATTTTTCTTAATTTCAATATTGTATATTAATACTGAAGACATTCAAACATTGAAAGAACATGTATGGAATTATATCGTAAGCAAAAAAGCAATCCAATATTATATTTGGGATTGTCCAAAGAAGTGACATTTAGTGAKAATTCTCTCATCAGATTCATGAGTTAGTGACCTGGAAGAGTTTTCAGTTCACAGGTGTGCCTTGGCAAGAGTTACATTTGAGACATTTCTTGCCTTCTTAATGTGCTTTAGACCATCAGTTGTCTTGTGAAGAGCAAGATTGACAGGGAGGATCAATAGCCTTATTAGTGCTACACCACAACTACTGTACAAATTCATATTATGGCAAGAAACATTCAATTAATTGAAGAGAAAAGACACTCGCTTTCATCATCTATATTGCTTTATCCTGTATACAGAGTTGCCTATCCCAAGAGGCACGGGGCAGGGTTCACCCTTGACTGGGTGCCAAGCCATCGCAGGGCACACACACACACACACACACCCTTAAACATTACAGGCAATTTGGGAACGCCAATTAACCTTATCGGCATGTCTTTGGACTGTGGGAGGAAACCGGAGTACCTGAACAAAACCTACCAAGCACAAGGAGAACATACAAACTTACAAATGTACATACTTGCACACAGACTCGAGGCAGGTCCGACTACAGTGTCAATTTGAGTTATTTTATTTTATCATCCCAAGTCCTGATTATGTTTTGTAATGTCTACTTAATGTAAACGTATATTTTGAGTTTAGGAAGTAAACCTAGTGCAGTACTAAGAATTAATTTGTAATTGAAAAGGCAATACACTACAGGCATGATGTTAAGTTCACTTAAAGAAAACTTACAAGTATACTTTTATAAGCTTAACTCTGACCTATAAATTCACTTAAAATATACATCACAGGATTGTTGCATTAGAAAATAATATTTTATTGTGAACTGGTTGTATACTCAAAGTCTACTTCCCATACATCTAAAGGATTCATCAAAGTATACTTTTATGAACAAAAAGTGGGCTAGAAGAAAATAACTAGTACCTACAAGTTCACTTACAGTATATTTCATAGTACTGTTGCAGTACAAAATAGAAAATTAAATGCAAATATTTGTGTACTCTGGATTTACTACTCTTATGACTAAAATATACTACAACACAGACTTCTATAAATTAAAAAGGGGGCCAAGTTGGCCTCAGAAGTAATGAACTAGCACATTTACAAGTCTACTGCTAGTATGTTAATGTTAGTATACTTAATATTTAAACCATACTTGAAAGATATATTTGAAGTTTACATTTAAGATTATGATCAGTTGTGAATTCATTAATAATCTTTTTGCATGTTGATGAGCAATGTAAGTAGCAGGCAAGAAATCATTTATTGAATCTAATGAACATTAAATCATCCTCTATTATTTAAGATCCACTACGGCTGAAAGTGAGAAAGAGATTTATATATAAAAAAAAACATTATTAACCTTATTACATTTAACATAATTAACATTTTTAAAAAGAAGGATCATCTCTATGTACCTTCACGTTAACTATGGCGCCACTAAATATAATAAATCTCTCTGATGGAGCTACAGTATGTATTAACTTTTAACAGAAAAGGGACTGAATTGTGAATTAATATTATTATCCTCTAGCATGTGATGTGAAATTGGCTATGGAAACCTGTCATGGCCGTCTGGTTTTAATTCTGTTAACATCTTCTTTTCACCAAGTGTGTTTTCAGTAGAAATATTATGTTGGATTTAAACTATTTAATCATGCATAATTCTTCTTTTAATTTTATGTTTTTTTTCATACTTCTCACATTACAGATAGAGATTTTCACATCTGACATAATGCATGAGGCAGTACCATAAATATTGCTCTTATTAGATTACTTTTTTTTTTTAAAATAGTTTTATAGTGCCACTACTACCCAACTCCAAGTCGAAACTGTGTCTTTTTTCCTTTTGGCAAAGTGGTCATACAGGCATCTCTCAACTTATAAAGTTCTCCTTCCTCAACTAAAATGGAATTTGATAAAGAGGCCCTGCAAATTCATATAATCATTCAAGCTTTTACAACAGCCAGATGAGGTAGAGGCAGGAGTTACTTCTCTCACTCCCATCTCTCCCAGCTTACTGCTTCCCTTTCTCTGCCTTCTCTGTTTTCTGATAACCTTCTAAAGGAGCCAATAGTTCTTATTTTTTTCATTYATATTTATTTATCATAAAAAATTTATTCATTATTTACTTTACTTCCATCATGGCATCATGATTAACATTTATTGTTTTGGGCACTGATACATGATTAGGTCTGCAAGATGCCTCAGTCAATATTTTGAGTTAAGCTGTTTTGCTTTGATATTGTTGATTAGAATAAAAGTCAGTTTTTGCTCATTATTATCAATTTACATTAAACAACTGTTGAATAGCTCGTTAAAACCTTTTAAGGTTTTACTGGGGGACAATAAATACTAGGACATGTGCTCAAGTAAAAGMAGTCCCATGATCCAAACACACCTTGTATTTGCTTCAGGTGGGGAAAATAAAGGAGAAAGAAAAAGAAAAACATTGATTTTGGATTTTCAAATTTGCCTCTTAATTTGATTAGAAGGTGATTGTAAAGCAGTTTGGATCCTTTGAATGTAGCTCTCTGCCTCTACAATCAGATGAGCTTGCTGGTGTTCCAAGGTCTCCACCAATAGGTATGGAATGAAGCTCAGTCATTCATTCCTGTATCTCACCACTTTCGTTCGCCGGGCAGAATTCAGTGGCTTTTTATGGTCTTTATATTGTGGACAGTGATGGCTTAAATGGTTAAGGTTGTGGGTTACTGGGTTACTGATCAGATGGTTGGGGGTTCAACCCCCAGCACTGCCGAACTGCCACTGTTGAGGCCTTGAACAAGGTCCTAAACCCGGTCTGCTCCAGGGGTTCTGTATCCTGACTTCCTTACTGAGATACTGTATGCAAAAAATAAAATTTCACCGTGCTGTAAGCTACAAGTGACAAATAACTAAATATAAATCGTTAAAAAAAGTATCTATTATGGCCTTAAGGAGTGATTCGGATTAACCTAGCTGATTCTGTGTACCCTCTAAATGACAGGAATTCAGGTAGCCAATACTTCAGAAAATTGAGCCCTCAGACTTTTCAAAAGGACTGACTAACCATAAATTAGAGCCCCTTGCTCTGTCCTGCTGATTCTGTTCTTTATCACTCAGTGAGTACTGGATGCTCTAGTTGTTTAACCATTTCCTGGAGCATGCTCTTCGGTCTTAAAGATTCTTTCTTCAGCCTCCCTGATTCTCCTGGAGTGTGAGACCAAGTCTCCCTTCATTTTGTTGCTTACATCATATCAGCTGTTTGTTTTGACAAAATCCTCTCCATGTCAATGAATAGTGACAAATATTCTGCTGCTTGTAGACACACTTCATCTGCAGCTTAAGCGATTTTTTATTTAAAAAATATTCCTGTCACTCACTTCAATCATGGGACACAACAAGGGCATGCTCTCAGTTTGGAGCTAATTCTGTGTCTGCATGTGTTGCACTTCAATTCCCAACAAGAGTTTTCTGTATAGCGTCAGTGACCTTCTCAAGCAACCTTCTGTTGGGAAGTGATGTGACTTTTACACTGAAACACTTGTTTAATGGTCACAAGCCACAGAGACACAAGGCTCATCGAAGAAAGGAATTTCACAGCATTACTGGCATTCATTAAAGTAATAATCTTTTTTTAAGGACATTATAATGGCATATGTGATTCTCCACAGCACTGCCTCAATGAGAAAAGAGCACCTGCTTCATAACCAGTGTCTGGCCCTTTAATGATCCTGAACACCCTGCTGGGTGATGGAAGATGGAGGAACAGTCAGACACACTGTATGCTCCCATCAGTGTTAATTGACCCTCACATCCCCAATATCAAATAAAGACAATTAGGCTTCTCTTCTGATGAAGTCTTCTTTATTTTCTGAAAATAAAATTTCCTTACAAATGCAATAAAGTAATCGATATTTTTAAGTTCTCACAACAAGTAAAATCATTAGCTAGTTGGCACTTCAGCAATATTTAACTTCATCACACTCACTCTTTTCTATTTTTATGCAAAACCTAGGAGTCTACGTTCATGATTTTTCCCCCCATCTGAAAACTGGTCTGTCATGTAATATGTCGGTTTCTTTACAGGCATGCAAATACTCTTCTGTAATGTTATTTAGTCGTTAATTTTAGTGTATCTTTGTAGTGAATGGTCTTGTACATAATAATGCAGACATAAAGTTATAAAACAAAATTTGTACTACAGATAATATGGCACCTAAGACTTTTGCGCAGTACTGTATATATATATATATATATATATATATATANTAATAATAATAATAATAATAATAATAATAATACATGTGGGTAATACTATTCTACTATTGTAGATCCACCTTTAGTAGCAATTTTTAATGACCTAAAAGAATAATTCCCTTTATGACTTGATTAGTTTTTCACATTAAAATTGAAAATAATTCGAGGTTTCTGGACATTCACTTATGCACAGCTCTCTTAATGTCCCACCACAGCATTKCAAATGGGTTGAGGTCTGGACTTTGACTAGCCCATTCCAAAACTATGATTCTTTTCCTTTTCAGACATTTTTTCCTTTTTCAGAATGTGCTGGGACAACATAAAGCTCACCTCAAACCAACTAAAAGTTTTTCTCTGCTACTGCATGTTATTAATATAAACTGCTAGTTTCACACACAAACAATGAAGAAAATTAGTTTGAGTGTGTGTGTCATTGTAAGAGTGAGAGTGTGTGTGCTTGTGTGCCCTGTCCTTCAATTCAATTCAATTCAATTTTATTTGTATAGCGCTTTTAACAATTTTCATCATCACAAAGCAGCTTTACACAATCAAAAGAATAATTTAAGTTTATATGAAATGTGAATGTGTATGAATCAAAAAATGGTCAGATTGTCCCTGATGAGCRAGCCGAGGGCGACAGTGGTAAGGAAAAACTCCCTGAGATGGYARTAGGAAGAAACCTTGAGATGAACCRGACTCAACAGGGAACCCATCYTCATTTGGGTGAAACAGAAAGCAGGAACTGATCTGCATTCATACTGTGTGTTGGGTGGCAGACAGTTCAGTATAATAGTTGTTAATTGATGTTAATATGGAATGGAGGTAGTTATTGGAGGCTCAGGTAGACTTGTAGGAAATTCCAGTCCTGAACTATCAAGTGACTGTAGCCAAGTCCGCAGAGAAACGGCCGTCAACATCATGTGAGGCCAGAAYCGTCTKCMTAGTAGAGTGAAACATCGGACACATTCCAAAGAGACACACGGGACATCCATGTGACGAGATCTCCAACCAGAAGCGGGGCACCAGGATGAGTCAGGCAGGTCCAGARGGCAGAGGGGTCTGGATCAATGGCAGCTCAGGAATGACATGTGTAGCTCGACAGAGAGAGAAAGAGAGAGAGAGAGGGGGGAGAGAGGGAAGATAGAGAGGGGGGTGACAGAACAGGAGAGGGGAGAGCAAAAGAGGAGAGATAACAGTTAGGTATGGTCACAGACATATAATGTATAAGTAGTATATTATACTAATGTATATTTAGTGTAGAGTGCAAGTGTAGTGTAAACTCCGGCAGGACTAACTATAACAGCATAACTAAAAGGGAGAGCCAGAAGGAAACACAGACATGAGGGGGAACTGAGATGTAAAGCAACCGATCACSTCACCGTCAACAAACCTGAGTGATCAATGAGAGTGGGGAGGACAGCATCTAAACATACCAGTTCACCAGAATACTCTACGTCCATGAGTCCCCCAGATCTGCTCCTTTACCTAAGGTTAATATATTTACAAAAATGCTTGGCTAAATAAATAGGTTTTTAGCCTAGACTTAAACACTGAGACTGTGTCTGAGTCCCGAACATTAATAGGAAGACTATTCCATAACTTTGGGGCTTTGTAAGAAAAAGCTCCGCCCCCTGCTGTAGTTATAATAATACGTGGTACTGACAGGCAGCCTGCATTCTTTGATGGAAGTAGGCGTGGCGGATCGTAAGACACTAACAGTTCACTCAGATACTGYGGCGCGAGACCATTTAGTGCTTTAAATGTCAGAAGTAGTATCTTAAAATCGATGCGAARTTTCACAGGGAGCCAATGCAGTGTAGATAAGACAGGGGTGATGTGCTCGTATCTTCTGGTTCTAGTGAGGACTCTCGCTGCTGCATTCTGTACTAACTGAAGCTTGTTTATACACCTAGTTGAACAACCAGACAGTAAGGAGTTACAATAGTCCAACCTAGAGGTGATAAAAGCATCAACTAGTTTTTCTGCATCATTTAGTGACAATATGTTTCTTATCTTGGCAATATTTCTGAGGTGAAAGAAAGCTATCCTGGTGATATTATCTACATGAGCTTCAAACGAAAGGCTGGAATCTATAATCACACCGAGGTCTTTTACTGTTGCACTTGATGGAACAGAAAGGCATCTAAAGTTACAGTGTGATCAGAAAGCTTACTTCTAGCTACTTGTGGTCCTATGACCAGAACTTCTGTCTTATCAGGATTAAGCAGAAGAAAATTAATTAATATCCAATCCCTTATGTCCTGCACACACTGCTCAACTTTAGCAAGCTGGTTTCTCTCATCTGGTTTTTCTGAGATGTATAACTGTGTCGTCAACATAACAGTGAAAACTAATATCATGCTTATGGATTATGTTGTCCAAAGGAAGCATGTAAAGAGGAAAAAGCAGTGGGCCTAAAACCGAACCTGTGCGACACCAAACTCCACTAGAGAACATGTAGAATAATCACCATTTAAATCTACATACTGATAACGATCAGTCAAATAAAATAGGATCTGAGCCACAAGAGGGCTGATCCCTTAATTCCTATTACATTTTCTAATATGTGAAGGAGAATACTATGATCAATCAAAGCTACACTGAGGTCGAGTAGCACAAGCATAGTTACACAAACTCTGATCAGAGGCCAATAGGAGGTCGTTTACCACTTTAACGAGTGCTGTCTCTGTGCTGTGATGAGGCCTAAATCCTGACTGATACACTTCATGTATGATATTTCTATGTAGATATGAGCATAACTGCTCCGCAACTATCATTTCCAGAATCTTAGAGATAAAGGGGAGGTTTGATATCATCCTGTAATTGGAGAGCTGACAGAGGTCAAGGTCAGACCTCTTAATTATTGGTTTAATAACTGCTAATTTAAAAGATTTTGGAACATACCCAGTGCTGAGTGAAGAATTAATTATTTTCAACAGGGGTTCTGTTATTTCTGGCAGTTTGAGAAAATGTGTCGGTATAGGATCTAATATAGAGGTTGATGAATTTCAGAAGAGATGAGTGAAATTAATTCAGTCTCTTCAAGGGGAGTAAAATATTCTAGGTTTCCGATCTTACATCTGCATCAATTACATTGTCCGGTTTCAAAGCCTCAATTTTATGCCTCATATTTACAATTTTATTATTAAAGTTGTTCATGAAGTCCTCACTACTGTATGTTGTTGTTGTGGAGATTTCTGCAGTGGTCTTATTTCTGGTTAATTTGGCTACGGTATTAAATAAAAATCTAGGATTATTTTTGTTATTTTCTATAAGAGTGGAGAGATACGTTGATCTGGCTACACTAAGAGCTTTTCTATAGTTCAGGATGCTCTCTTTCCATGCTATTTTAAATACTAATAATTTGGTTTGACGCCAATTACGTTCTAATTTGTCATGAATTGGGATGCCATCCAGGGTATACCCCGCCTTGTGCCCCGAGTCCCCTGGGATAGGCTCCAGACTGTACAGGATAAGAGAAGCGGGAAATAATAGTAAGTGGTGAGAAAAAATGTTGGTCAAGGTCACAGACTTCTTTTTATAATAGTGGTTTTATAATAGTGATATAATACTGATATTATGATAAAAAAAAAAATTGATAAACAATCAAATTAATAAACAATTTAATTCAATTAGATGTTACTTGTATAGCAGTTTTAACAGTGGTCAATGTCACAAAGCAGCTTTAACAAATGACATATTTCTGGAAATAAACTAGAACATGTACTGTACATGGAAAAAATGTACGATACGAGGAAACCTTGAGAGGAACCAGACTCAGCACGGAACCCATCCTCATGTGGTYTATATCAAACGGAGTATAAATCAGTCCTGACATACATTGTCTATGTGCCATAAACCCGACAGATGGCAGTAATGCACTGAAACTTCAATGAAAGGTGGAAACCCGTACATCCGGTAGATGGCAGTAGGTCTCCACTATAAACATAAAGAAGCAGTAGAAGAAGCAGTTCAACACTTTTCTGGATTGTAAATTTGCAGTAAGGAGACGCATGATGTCCAAGGTATATTTTTAAGTTTACATGTCCAGCGCTATGGTTTAAGGATTTTAACATTTAGTGTACGGAAGATTAAGTTAAATGCTAGACTAGACAAAAACGGATGGTTTCGTGTAAAACATTGCATACCCGTTTGGTATAGTTAAGCTAGCTAAACATGCTCGTTAATGATATGATTAATAGTTAGCCACAGTCAGCGTGACAACGTTTCTTTCACATGTGCTTTTCAGGTGCTGAAGGTACTGGCTGTGCCTGTTGTGCTGGGATTCGCTTCATTGCGCGTTTCCTGCATGAGTGGAGATAAAGCGGAAGTGCTCCTCTCACCTCAGCAGGTGATCCATGAACATAACCCGGTAACAGTGTGATGTACAGCGGGGAGGGTGGAACTGATTTTCAGAGGGTTTGCTGGATTTGTTCCGGGTGGATGGAAGGCTAGCGCACCTGTTAGCCAAATCACCTGTTAGCCAAAAGCAGCCTTCGTTTTGATGCGCGGTTGAATACAACAGGTGTTCTATCGTTTTTCCCGACCCTGGCAGAATATCCTAAAATGTTATGTCAGTCCGCAATAGTTTCTCAATATCTTCTACTGATTATTGTACAGCTCTAAAGCTATAACTGTGATAGCACTGCAGAGCTCTAGCACAGTTTAGTCAGAGGGAACGTTACCTGACGTAGTGGAAGCACTTTGTTTTAGCATTATCAGAATTAACACTGATAGCACCATGAATAATCTACATTTTCTTTTTTTTATTTATTAAAAAAGTGAAACTCATAAATTGTAGATTCATTATATGTTTTTGTTGGTTTTTCGGCTGCTCGCCACAGCGGACCATCATACACACACACAAGCTCGTGGCACAGGTTTTTACCTCGGATGCTCTTCCTGACTCAATATCCTCCCATTTTATCCAGGCTTAGGATGGCACTGTATCTAGTGGCTGGGGTCATGGATTCATTACATGTAACACCTCCCCCCCCCTAAATATAACCTTATGATAAAAACAAAAGTTACTGTCTGCAGTATATAAATAAAAGKTTTTTTTTTTCTGCAACAACAACAAAAAAAAGCATTAGATGATGACATAATCTTGCTCATAACTTCACTTCTACTCAACATTTTTATTTTTTATTATGTTCATGGTGCAGATCTAACCAGGTCTAACCTAGATCTAACCTAACCGTGATGCTGGGACAAAATTGGCTGGACAGGCAGACATACGTACACATTACTTCTTTTTATTGTGTAAAGCTGCTTTGCGACAATGTCAATTGTTAAAAGCGCTATATAAATAAAAGGACAAGCCAGACTCATGTACAACCTAGGTTTAAGCTGGCATTTGGTTTGGCTTGATTGGTTGTCTCATAAGCCTAAAAATGCCAAGCAAAGTAGTCATTTTTCTAAAATGAAATTGTTACGGTGGCGCGTTTTATGCCGAGGTACTACTGATCGTGTATTCTTCCTGCGTGAAGTTTAAAACCAGTTTGAATAATATGTTGTGTAATGAATAATGTGAAATGCCACAGTGAGAAAAAACACGCATCATTAGTGCAAACATATCCACAGCAGTCTGAGGTGAGGGCATGTAAAATACCAGGACTGAGAACCCAGCGTTAAAATGCATAAACAAGGTGTAAGATACGCAACTCTACCATTTTTTTCTTTGTATTAATATGTTAGACTGAGAGTATTGCCATATAGAAAGGCAGGATGTATGTGGGATTGCACCTGAAATAATGATATCGCTGATTACATTAAAGCTGATCAGCTTTTACTTTTAGCTTGAACCTTTTAACTGTTTCTAAAAACTCTTTTCCTGTCATTGATTGGTGCTTATGCTAGTCTGTTAAAAATTTAATGATTAAAGGTAATAGGCAAGCAAAGAATAAAATTCCCTCTTGCCCTGTGTGAGACCTTGTTGGCTCCATTCCATCTTTAGACATACCAATAGCTGCAGCCRCAAGTAACAGCAGGTTTGTAGACGATGAAAAGAAGAAGCGTAATTAATTTTAGGTAATTTTGGTATGTCAGTTTGTTTTAAAATTAATATGAAACAGCCTGTTTGTTAAAAAAAAAATATGGGTGTTGTGCAGAGCTGATGTACTCGGATATCCCTGCATTGTTGGAGAACTCAGTCCCCATTGTTGATGTTTTGGTTTTGTTGATGTTATTCACTATTGTGATAGCTGTCCAAAGGCCATTGGCTATACACTCACCAAGCACTTTATTGGGAACACTGTACAGGGTGGGCCATTTATATGGATACACCTTAATAAAAT
>QMIH01000947.1:8874-20351 GCA_003987875.1 Clarias batrachus
TTTGATTGTTTGTATATACGAAATTACGATTATAGTGTTGGCAATGGAAATGTTGGAAGTGGCAGGAACGTGATTATGGGAAAATATCTTTTGCAATGCTAACTTTTGTCTTACGAACTCGCCTTCGGAAAACGTTTTCAATTTGTATATTATTCATTTTCACTTAATTCCTTCACTCAATTTTCATGTTATGAAGCTGTGAATGGCTGTTGGCATAGTTCTAGTTCTGTTTGTCTAAGTAAGCCAAGTAAGCCCAAGATGCAGTACCTCCTAACTTTACCATATCAACAATGACACATTCTTTTATCTGTTTATGTGGAGCACTCATCATCCAAGTCTGTATGTAAGCTATAGCGTTAAAAGAGATTACATATGAGAACAAACACATTAATACAACCGTGTGTTTTTCCGTGCAGGACTATCAGATCTGTGCTGATAAGAAAAACTATAATCAGCACGTTCTGAGAATTTAGTGCCGTAGTGCTGTAGTATAATGAAAACTAACCTATTGGATGTGAATGAAATGTGTATCAGATGGAGGCTCATGGAATAGGATTCATCGGAAGAGGTGTGTGATTGCATTTTATAGAAATGATGGACCTTGTTTTGCATATGTGTGTAGGAGAGAGCGTTACTATATCACTCCCAAGGCTCATTTATGCCTGTGGGAACCAAAGACTAGCCTGTCTGGTCTGAAAAAAAGTCAAAGCAGTACACCACACCACAACCAGCAATGCACAGGCCCCGACAGGCAAAGAGCCCAGGGCCTACCCGGCTTCCAAACTTCTTCAAAGATCCTGGTCTGTTGGAGCAACCCATGGCAAGCACCAGACAAAGAAGCCTGGTCCACAGAGTCCCCATCCCATAATCCACAGCATCCAAAGGATCCGGCAGATTTCCTAGTGCCATACACCAAAACACAGAACCAAAGGTCTTGTATAATCATGTCACCAGGGGCCAGCGCATCCCCGGTAGCACAAGGGGTACCTACTCTATCCAGGACTTGTCATCTCAGGAGTAGAAGAAGAGAATTGAGTGCAACCTGATAGTCGAGCTGGTAAGTCACATGTGTCTCCTATTACAGTACCTCTTGATGGCACCACAAGAATCGTCTGTTAAGCAAAGTGTTGTGCAGCAGTGGTAGTGCAAGCATGAAATAGCATGTTGTGATGAAATGTYTTGTGAATAAAGGCATAAAAAATGACATTTGTGACCATTTACAGAAGGCCAAAGATCTGTGAATGATGATCCCAGCCGAGCTGGCTTGGAGTCCACGGAGACTAACTTGTTGCCAACTTGTATGAAAGACGCATCTGTGGTAACTTTACACACAGTCATTTTATGTACTGTACACATCAATCAGTTAGGCTGCAGAATCACAAGTCCTGGTTGTGTGTGTGTGTGTGTGTGTGTGTTTGTGTGTGATTTCCTATGGGTAACCATGAAGCCGTTCCTTTATTTCCTCCACTCCTGCTCTCTCTTTATGTTCTCCAGGCAGCTCTGTGTGATACATACACAGTGATTAGCATTTGAAATGCTCTTAGTCAGTGCAAACCCAGCTGCCTACATACACTCTGTGTGTGCACACGTACCTACAGATGTTCACACATCCACATCACTAGCTCATCATTTCTCTTTGATTGACACATTTTCATGGTTTCATGGACATGTATTCATGTATAATAAGGATTGGCATAATTCTGCTCTCTCTCTCTCTCTCTCTCTCTCTCTGTTTTTATGTGTGTGTGAGTTGCAATATATACTGAAAAACTTAGCATAGAAATACTTCGAATAGTAACCTTTGTGTTTGATGTTAACTAAAAATAACCCATTTGTAATTATGGGTTTTGCACTTTAAAGAGGACACTATGCACCATAAATATCATATCACAGGCTTCCTTAGAGGCATTTCACTTTCCATAGTTGCTTTTCCACCAACATGCTGTGCTCTCTTGAGGTTTAACAGGACATCAGGGATCAACTTCCTGGTGCAATTTTATGCAAAGTGGAGTGACGTTCAGGCCTTTGACAGACAAAGAGCTACACCTTATGAACGATGATGCAGTGTCTTTTTTTTGTACAGCGCAGTTGAGCATGTGTGCAGAGAAGAAGAGAACCCACAGGAGGGGGGGCTGCAGCGTAGGAAGACACACACACACCACACACACCACACACACCACACACACACACAYACATATACACACACACACACACATGCGTGTGTGTATGTGCATGTGTGTGCATGCGTGTCACTTTCCAATGACAATTGCTTTTGCCTTCTTTTGAGGTTTTCATGGAAAATGACGTTGCATCCTTTTTACCATTTTTTCTTCATGAAGGCCGTTGTTGCAGTAGAGTTACTTAAGAACAGTTACTACACTTGGACACAAATGCCTTACATGCACACTAAGACTGAGCATGCTCATCTTACAAAACGCTTGTAAACCAAGTACCTCTCAATCCAAGGTTCCACTGTAATAGGGAACAAATTAATTCTATTTACATGTATTTCTATGGGAAGAAAAAAAGAATTTCTTTCTTTCTTTAAAAAAAAAAAAATTCTGTATTTTGAATTTGAGTAGTATAGTGTAATATTAAGAGAACAGTTTGATATAAGTAGAGCCCTCTACTGCGTATAAGGTGAATTTCAACAGCAGACACAAAAAAATCTCTTCCTTAACCACTCTCCAATAATCCTCTTCTGTCTAACTCATAATATGAGCTCAGGTTTAATTGGGGTATGGTTTAAAAAAAGCAAAGAAAATTACAATTCAATTAACTAATGCACTGTAACAGTATAACATTCTCACATGTATACATACAGTACAGACCAAAAGTTTGGACACACCTTCTCATTCAAAGAGTTTTCTTTATTGTGTTCTTTATTGTGTTCTTTAGCCCAAACACGTCTCTTCTGCTTGTTACCTGTCCTTAGCAGTGGTTTCCTAGCAGATATTCTAGCATGAAGGCCTGATTCACACAGTCTCCTCTTAACAGTTGTTCTAGAGATGTGTCTGCTGCTAGAACTCTGTGTGGCATTGACCTGCTCTCTGATCTGAGCTGCTGTTAACCTGCGATTTCTGAGGCTGGTGACTCGGATGAACTTATCCTCCGCAGCAGAGGTGACTCTTGGTCTTCCTTTCCTTGGCGCGGTCCACATGTGAGCCACTTTCTTTGTAGCGCTTATTATTATTATTATTATTATTATTATTATTATTATAAGGACAAATTAGCATCTTTCAGCATGATTTTGCGAATTAGAAGGAAACCCCCATGGACGCAGGGGGAAAAGAGGCAAAATTTCAAACAGACAGTTTCATGAGGTCAAGATCAAACCAGGGACCCTGAAGCTGAGGTGGCAATGCACATGTGAATGCCAACATGCATGTGCTAGTGCTGCTGTGATGCCCCCTCAGTGTCATCTTGTGCAGTTGTTTATCTGAACAAAACAAAATAAAACATACACAGACATTATTTACTTTAGGGGAAAAAATGCCTTGGCAACTCCCTCAAATAACCAGGTCAAAAAACACAGCAGTGCCCATGATTTCCTCTCCACAATGTATGTCACGTGYGTAATGAAACGGTTCTGTCACATGTCCAGTGTTGTTGTTGGTGCTGAAGAGTTTCTGGAGCAACTGTCACTGATTATTTTCTCTAAAGGCTTTTCGAAATATGTACCTTTCTTTTTGTATTAAGTGCGGCCTTCACTTCAGGTGCAGTAGGCTTTCTGAATTACTTCCTTTTTCCCCGTGTTTATACACCAACTGCACTGGAATGAAAATCATTATGGGGACAATAATAATCTTCCCACGAGGGAACGGCATTGAAATGGATGGCAGAGATTGTAATTAGGAACGTCACGCTCATTTTGGTTTCAGGTCATGAGGAGCAAACCTGTGTGTGTGTGTGTGTGCGTGCGCGCATGTGTATGTGTGTGTGTGTGGATTAGAGCTGTGTTTCAAAAAAAGTCAGGTCTAGAGGTTTTATKCTGTACGCACAAATATCCCGTCTATCCGTCCGTTGTCTTAACCACTTATCTTGTTTAGGGTCATAGGGGGCCCGGGGTCTATGTCAGGGAACTTTGGACACATGACAGATTGCCCAACAATTGCAGGGCACAACTACACTCACTCACTCTCTCACTCACTCCCATTTACACACTCTCTCCCTCACTCACTCACCCTCTCCCACCCTTACTCTCTTGCTCACTCACTTACTTACTCACCCATTCATTCACTCACCCACTTCCTCACCCACTCACCCACTTACCACCTCCTTCCCACCCTCACTCACTCCCACTCACCCACTCTCTCTCTCACCAACTTACACTCTCTCTCCCTCCCTCTCTACTCACTCACTCACTCACTCACTCACTCACTCACTCCCTCCTTCACCCACTTATCACCTCCCTCCCTCACTCTTACTCACCCACTCTCTCCCTCACCTACTTACCCTCTGTTTCCCTCAATAACTCACTCCCTCTCCCACTTATTCTCTCTCTCCCTCCCTCCCCCACTCCCTCTCCCACTCCCTCTCCCACTCACTCACTCACATAGCCATTCAGACAATCCTATACTGCACAGTTTTGGCCTGTGGGATGAAACACATCAATCATAGGAAGAACATGAAAACTGCACAGCTGGACCTGTCGGTATGACGTGACAGTGCTAAACCATTGTACATCTACAACATGAAGGTCTGAAACATTGTTTTTACCTTGTAATATGACTAGATCTTGACTTGACTTGATTTGACGATGCTGTAATTATACTGTATACTGTAGTACTGTAATTCCAATGAACTCTAAATGTGCTGATTAAATTTAATTATCCAATTTTAAATATAATGATACTACTATATTTACATAATATTAAAACAAATATGTTAGTGCCGGTGATCATAAGGGGATCAGTGAAATTTTATACCGTATATAATTAAAAWTTTTTTTACAGGCAGTCCATGACTACAAAAAAGGTCCTTTTGTCTGGACTATAAAAGCCAATGAATTACAATAGCCATTACCGCACAAGTAATAAAACTATACATCAACATTTTTCTTTTCTGTGTCCTGCGCTTTTATTTCATCCCTTCCCACACACACACATACACACACACACACACACACACACACACTTTTAGATGATATGATCGCGTTCATACGACCAAGTTGCATATAACAGACCTTAGATTCAACCTCATTATTCTTCTCACCCCAAGGTCATCAGATATTGTTATTGATATTGAGGGTTATTGAGTCATGCCATTTCATTTATGACAGATAAAAGAGCTGTACAGATATAGCTGAGTATGCATGGCATTCTGGCATTTATTGGGCCATTGCCTCCCTTAGTCCTTGAACATTAATGCAGCTTGACAACCATCGTACATTCGGGTCCCAAAGTCTCCTACCAAGAGCTGTTCATAATTCATAATTTCATTATATTAAAAAAAAAAAAAAAAGTCTGGACTTGAAATTTTTCACAGTGCCAACATTTACATTTATTTACTTTAGCCGCTCCATATGCTGATGTGATTTACACCTAATGTAAAAATGAATACAAAATAAATGGGCTACCGAGAAAAMGCTTTTGTTAAGAGATTGCGAATCAGATATTTCATGAATGCCATAGCCATTTACTGCCTAGAGTGCAAAAGAGTATAATTGGCCCTTCTCTTAGTAGGGAAGGATGACATTACCATCTCTATCACCTGTCGATATGTGCAACACTGGCCACCATCACAATTAGCTGGCGGAAATTGTCTGCAAGCAAACTAGGGCAGAAAAAAAAACAAAAAACACCCTGTGGTTAAGTCCTAAGGTTTGCACTCACAACATTCTGATCACTGCTCAGCTGCCACCACCCATGCAGGGTTTTCCTGTGGGCTCAGAGCTCTTTTAAACTGATGGAATGCTGAGTGCGATTTTCTTTTTTCATGCCTGAACAAAAAAAGCGATCCATGTAAGCTTATAAAAAATTGATTGAGCTCAGAGAGAAAACTATGCAGAGAGGCTGAGGAAAAAGTGATTACTTCCAGGAAACCCAGAGCTGATGAATCCACACACTTACCCCCCCACCACCCACCCTCTAGGCTATAGAGTGTGTTTGAAGTGTGTGATTACACAGTGATAAAGCCCTTAACCCGTTACAGGGGCAATAGAAGGTAGTGTACAGTATGCAAAGATGAAAGGAGAAGTTTATTTTTCACAGTATAGGAAAATTTGTCCATTTTGTATCTATTATTATTATTATTATTATTATTATTATTATACCACCTATTACAGGAGACCTGGAGCCTATCCCAGGCAGCTTATAGTGCTTAAGGCGGGGTATTCCCTTACCTTAAGGTAGAACCACACACACACCTATATCGGCTACAACGCATGTTTTGGACTGTGGAAGGAAACAAGAGTATGTGGAGAAAAACAATGTACACCCATACAGATTGAAGGCGAGAATCAATCCCAGCCCTGGAGGTGCGAGGTGACAGTGCTAACCACTAAGTCATCCTGCTATCTATACTAGTACTAATACTATTGTGCTACTACTACTACATATTTCTATTTTAAGCATTTTATTGGTGGATAATTTATTTCATATTAAACTATTTCCCTCCAAAATGCAAAATAAATAAAGTAAAGAGAGTAAATTCCCATTTCCAAAAGTACATGTTAAAGGACAGAAGGTACAAATGTAAAAATACGTACAGCTTTTCTGCTTCTTATATATATTTTTTTCATAGAAAATAAAGAATAAACTCTGTTGTGCAGTACATACCGAAGTGTTTCTCGACCTAGTTCGGTCAAAACTATTACACACATAAAAGAAATAATCTTACCTCAGATACTGTAGATCTAGGCCGCAGGAGCTCAAGTGCTAAATAAATAGATTATTTTCCCGGCTGAGGAAAAATAACGAATCGCGAGACACTGTACAGTATAAATGAAACATATCACCCTACAACTGGGCTTCAGTTTAATGAAAACTTTTTTCCCAATACAGAATCAATCTATAAAGAAATTAAATACAAATTAAAAGAAAAAAAAAATCCCAGACAAGATGAACAAGCTTTAGCGCAATGATGAAAGCCGAATACTGACGACCCAACACTTCTCTTGGCTCATATACTCTGTCAGTTCAGCCTCCATGAATCATCCAGTATACATCAGCAGGCTTACAAACAATCTGATTCTTTACATCTCCAAGCAATGATTACAAAACCACAGTACATAGCTTTGAGTGTGTATACGTCAACACACTTTGACAAATTAGCCTATAGTCATCAGCACCATTTCATTTAACAATATCTCCGTCTCCAACACGTTTGCTTCTTTCTGCAGGGTCTTCATCATCTCCTGCACCTCATTTTGTGCTTTCTGCAGTGCATCTTCTGAAGCTGTAGCTTTTTCCTGTTTCTCTTCATCAGCCTTTTTAGCTGCTTCTGTTTTATTTCTTCCGTTGACCTTGTTTGGGTTTTCCTTTGATTGATGTGATGAAGTCAACTACAGTTTATGAGAAGGATTAAAAGTATAAAAAGCTATTAAAATGTTAGAAATGCAGCTGTCTATCCAAGTGTGTTTTTTATGTGGTATTTTCAACACATTTTTCTCAAACGTAATAATTCTTTGGTTCCTTGGGGCGTGGCTCTGCAGGGCCTCTGGGGGTGTGGTTTGGTGTCTGGCAATAGGATCTTGGCAGCAGATCTTTTGTGTTCTGTGTGCTGTGCGGGTGTGGCCTCCAGGGATCAGATTTGTTCATCCAGGGCAACCCTTCGCTGCTTGATGAGATAGGAATCAGCAGAGTAGTGTTTGGTCCCCTCAGGCATGGTTGAGCCTTGGGTGCCTGTGTTCCTGTCACTAGGTCACTCACTCACTCATTGTCTATACCACTTTATCCTGTGTTCAGGATCATGGGAGGCCTGTTTTGTGGTGTAGGAAAATAATGACGTAAAACATGATAAAAATACAAAAACTAAAGCAAGTGAGACTAAGCCGAAATGTGGTCATCCTCTTGTTAAAATGTTATTTGCTGCGTTAATATACTGTTAGATATTTTGGCTTATTGTTGGATGTTTTGGCCTTTTATACTATCATTGTTACTAGTACAATGGTTTTTGCCATAAAACCTTGAAGTTAAAGGTAGTCCAGAAATCATTTTAGTAAGTGTAAATCAGGTAATCCAAGTGAAACCTGAATTGCCGTAGTGAGGAAAAGCCTGCATGTGTTTTAAACTGTTCATAAGCACAATACCCATAGTGGCATGAGAGATTCAGGGAAGGACGGTAAAGTAGTACAAGACAAAAAAGTATGCTCACATGTTTAATTTAATCTCATTTCCTTGCTGATTCTCCATCCTTTCTTGCTTTTAGTTTATCTGTCTCTCTGTCTCTTCCGCTTGTTTCCTGAAACAGAATGAGGTGCATGAGTGTATAGATTCCAGCATATAGTAATCGATTTATAAATAGCATTATGGCAGAGTTAATGTAAACCACAGGGAGTTCGAGACCGGAGACTTACTTTCCAACATTGCTCTAGCACTCATACACTGACCTAATGCGTGCACACACACACACACACACACACACACACACACACACACACACACACACACACACACACACACACACACACACACACACATTGTATACCTGTTGCGGTTTAGACCTGAATTCTAAAATAAATCTTTGGATAAAGGAAAAAGAGTTTATTGAAGAATTATCAAAACTTTACTCCTTACAGCACAAATTTATACTACCATTGTTTTTTTTAAAATTCACAGTCAGCCAAGTATCTGGCTCTACAGAGTGCTGTCCAGATACTTCCATTTTTACTTTAAATGTCATAAAATAGTATACTTCTTTTTTATATGTATTTGTAATTATTAGAGCACTCCATAAACTATCCAAAATATAATTTCCCTGCTGAAACATAACTCCGGCATATGTTTTCCGGCATATCTGATTTTCTTTGTAATTTCTTGATAATTTTCCAAGCACCCTGTCTCAGTGCGTGAAAAAGCTCTTTTGAGGACGTGCATTTTAGCCAATAAGAACACAGGGTCAAGAAACATCCATGTCTCACCTGCATTAATTAATGTACAATGACATCATCAGTATTTAGCAATATAAAATTTTAAGCCTTGAGCATAGCAAACTAAATACACACAAACCTGGAGATGTATGTGGAGGAATTAAGTGCTCTTTGTATTTAAAACAAAGGTGCGGGGAAAAGGGGGGATGGGAAGTGAGAGGCATTTAGGAGTGCAGTTTCTTCTGAAGTTGGCAGTGGATGTTCTGAACTGGGGGACAGTCGCTGCTGATGGAGGCTGAAAATGAAGAAACAGAGGATGCAGGATGAAGCCTGGCGTTGACCCTCCTGGTGTGACCCATGTGGGAGAGTTTCCAGCACAATCAGACTCTGGAAGTGTCAGAACTTTAGTTTTGTGTTTAAGACCTGCTACTTACCATGCTGATGCCCGACTGGTCTTTGATAGGCAGTCCATGAGACCTGGAAACTGGCTCCTCCTAAATAGGCGCCCAAACTTGCCTGACAATGCACCGCTCTCCACTATTCTGCTGTCATCCAGCTGTGGAGCTGGCCGTGGTGCTGAAGGCGTTCCTTGGTCTTGTTTACTGTACCTGGTTGAGTGAGGAGCGGACCGAGACAGGCCTTTGAAGGCCCACCGTCACAAAAAGTTGAGAGCTTTTTTCTCTTAAAAAGAAGGCTACGTTATTTTGCAGTGGTCAACTCCTAATGTCTAACCACAAACTTGAGCCTAGCCATTTTTAAGATTTAAAGATCCTTAGGTTAACCATTAGCAATTGGCCTCAATCCAATAGCCTAACCTTAGCTACTGTAGCTAAGAAGAAGGATTTTTTTTCTCATGTTTTTGCAGACTGAAGATACATCTGAAATAATAATAACAACAAAAAAGATATTGACACCATACATCCCTTTTAATGAACAGAGCAGGATGTGGCTGGAGTAAGGGGTGTTAGGGCATGTCAATAACAGACATCATAAACACAGACAAGCAGTACGGTCATGTATAAACAATTTTCTACACATTTTCCAGGCAATTTGTATTAAAACATTTAACCCCAGCCTTAACCTCAGTTCAATATGAACATGTTAAAGACCCTGCTGGGTAGTAAAAAGAACTACAGCAACAACAATAACAACAACAAACATGCTTTGGATTAATCCTTTGTAATTCAAAAAATAGTAATACTCTCCCATAAAATATTACTTACTGTGGATGGTTTTAGTCAGTGCTACTGCAGTTCATGTGTGTTTTAGTTCAGCAGTGATTTCTTTGGTCTTATAAAATTTGCAGCACTTTGATGGCTCATGGAAGACCACTAATTAGACAAGTTCGTTAAACACAATGACCAACTCCATCTGCTTTGATGAATGCGGAATTGATCTCAGGGCCACATCTGATCTAATGGTACAGCACAGGAGACACACATACTTAATGAACTGACTGAGGCAGACTACCTCCAGAACAAATGAGCAGACTACAGATAGTCATGGCCACAGAAACCACACAAACAATTACACTTGTAGTATACTGTAGGAGACCAAAACCTGTAGTAATGTTCTCCAGAGCAGATGGGAGGAAAACCTGGTTTTATTCCTTCTGAATTAATGTTTTATCGAACAGCAGATTTTGGAATATGTCAGATTTTGCCCTGAACAAACTGTTGTGGTTGTGATAGTGACAGTAGCTGTGAAAGATCAATGTGAAGCAGTCTCCAGGGCCTCTCTTGTAATTATAGAAAAATCTGTTTTTCTCTCCAATGTATTTACAGAGGCAGTCATCTGCTTCTGCTCAGGCCTGAGATGAATAGAAGAGTTTCCAACAAGGAGGAATAGCTGAAGTAAGCATTTTACTAGAATCTAAAAGAATGTTGAGTATTGACAGAAACATTTCAACAAAATCACAGATTTTGTTTAACATACTTAATGGCCTACAAGTTTGGCCATTTTCCATTTGTTATTGACTAGCTAGCTCAGTGCTTTTACAAAACCCATACTGACTGGGGATGTTGGAACAAACATGTACATCCTCAGAGATATGAAACCCATATGCCTATCCTTTCAAACTGCTGGTCAGGCTCCATCACAAGAGGAGACGCTATCAACCCTGCTTCACATGCATGAGCTCAGAGATGATCCATGATTGTCTACCGGCATTGTCAGTGACAGGGGAGAGAATATGCCATCTTCCCCTCTCAGAGAGCATGACTGAATTTGCTTATGCATTACTTTGCTAACACATCACAAAAAAAAAAAAAAAAAAGGTACAAGGTCTGCATCCAACATTTTTTACTTTCAACACATGAAGTAATGAGCTCGGCCAACCTACCAACCTTCACAGCAAATAAAACAAACAAACAAACAAAAAAACAAGAAACAAGCAAATAAATAAATTATTTAATGTAATTTATTTAAATATATTTATTTAATTACT
>QMIH01000947.1:20681-47724 GCA_003987875.1 Clarias batrachus
GATGCTTCCTGACATGTTCTTCATAAATGGTATATATACATACATATGTATAAAAACACACATACAGACACCCCCGGGCTACACACACACACACACACACACACACACACACACACACACACACACACACATGCAATGTTTGTGAAGGTTGCGGGCTTTTATTTTATCACTAGTACAATGCCTGTTCTGTTTATTGATTTGCAAAATAGGCATAAAAATGACTCCAGTTTGCTTCAGGGCAGAGATCTATTTGCACTAATGACAGAGTGTATATGAGTTGGCACGGCTCTGCCCTTTAACAATATGAGGCAAGGATGCTTTGGTCATGGCTGCACCACAGATGGGTTCATGAAGATATTGTAAACACATTGCCCACTGCATTTGCTATATTTCATAGAAAAGAAGACAAACATTTCTTGGTCTTGACAAGTTTACATTTCTTTTTTTCCAGGAGGGGTCAGGAATGGTCGAATAATAATCACTTTGCTTGCCAGCCTGTGCTCAGGATGTGAGTGCTGATGCATGGTGTATATTTTTATTTCCTACTGCTTTCAGGTTGTCGATCTAATGGAGGACTCCCGTTCCAATTAAGGGCCATTACTGAAGAGCCTGACAACATTTCAGTCTGCCTCGGCCTTTGCTGCTTACTGCATTAATGGCCTAATGCTATTCCCTCTTTCTTGCTCGCTCTTTTCCCTCATGCAGGCCAGCATTGTTTTTTTTTTTTTTTTTTTTTTGTCTGTGATCAGCGGTAAATTGGAGGCCTTTAAGCCGATCTCAGATCGGAATTTCTGATATGTTTATCAGTCATTGTCAAGATTTGCATGCACCACATCCTATGACTCCTAATAATGCTTCACCTGAGACAGCGATGGTAGGAAATGCAAAGACAAGCATTCTCGCTCACCTTAATGAGACAGGATCGAAGCTTTTAATACAGATGATGGAATGGTAATTTAAAGAACAATACACTTTGTAGTTTGAATAATTAGCAAGGCAGAACTTTACATTTATTTACACACATTCATGCATATTATATCTGAATTCATTATCTTTTAGCATGGTCAAATAAAAATATATAAAACTAAGTAATTTTAAGTTTTGGAGCATATTTACTGTAAATTCTGTATTTACATTGATTGAGTGATTATTACAGTATTACTATGGTGGAGTTTGAACATTTACTGCCAATTAAGTTGTCATTTTGTGGGCAGGAATATAATCTAACACAAAATGTGCACTAATTACATTAGAAATCATTGGTTCATAAGTTCATTAAACGATATTAGGCTGATCTCTTTTGAACTTGCAGATAACAGAAAGAGGCATTGCCAGTGGTGTGTGTGTATGAACAGCACAATTTTAACAAGCTGCTCTGTTTTAAAGCCTAGTGAAAATGTGTGTAGGTGGGAAATGTGCATAAGTTCATAACTGCTTAGTCAGATATCACTGACTTTGCTCTGCCTGGCAGAGCTGCTCAGGCGGACGTTGCTTAATGCTTAACTGCTCCCTGTACTTCCCACAACATTATACAAAATATTCCCACAGTGTGTGTGTGTGTGTGTGTGTGTGTGTGCGTGTGTCCCTCTGCCAAAAAACTTAATATTAAAATGATAGAAGTGTTATATACTGAATAAATAGAAGAAAAGTTATGCAGTGGTATGCTTGGACAGGCAATTAGTGGATTTTTTTTTTTTTTTACCTCCCCCTTGCCTCAATTATCCTTGATTACTGTGTCGGGCTGATGAAAGACATACAATCAACAATTCTCAGTCAATGACCTCTAACAAGGGCATTAAACACCTATGTTTTGCAGACATGCAGACAAAATAGAGCGGTCTGGCAGTAATCATAAACCAAACCCCAGGAGAAGGCCTGATGAGCAGTCAATAACAAGTACTGAAGTGGATGAGCTCATTTTTGTGTCTGATTCCTCTCAATATTCTTTTTCCAAATTGTGTTCGAGCGTTGTTCTTGCCTCTGCTACTGCTGGCTTTCTCAGTAGTGATCAAAATATAGTTCTACATCTAAGTTCCTGTAAATTCACTAAATTCGAATAAATGACCCTTAACTATACAGTTAACCTTCAGTGCCATGGCTTAGTGGCTAGCACAGTTGAACCTGTGGGTTATGGATTTGAATATTGCCTTTGGTCTGAGTGTATGTAGAGTTAAATGCTATTCCTCTGCTGGCTGGGTTTCATCCAGGTACTCGAATTTCCTCTAGAGATGGTGTAGGTTTCCTGGTGGTTCTATATTTCCCGTAGTAGTTTTTGATTTTGTGTAAGATGGGTTTGCACCCCATCCAGGGTGTACCTTGCCTTATGCCCTAAGTTCCTTGGGATAGGCTCTAGGCCCTTATCATTATAGATAATATACATGTATGTTCAGTTGATTACTAGTTGGCACTGGTGGCTCAGTGGTAGGTTTTTTGCTTGCCATGCAGAAGGCACAGGTTTGATTCCCAGCCAATGCCCAAACCCCAGCCACTGGATGCAGTGCTGGTCCCAAGTCCGGATAAAATGGGAGGATTGCATCAGGAAGGGCATCCAGGGTAAAACCTGTGCCAAGTTGTGTGTGGACAGTATGGTACACTGTGACGACACCTTGCTGGGAGCAGCAGCCGAAAAACCAATTACAACATGTTCTGTCAATTACAGTCTACAAAAAATTAAATATCATGAAAAAAAAACAAACATTTTTTTCTGATTTTGTGATCTAAAAAAAAAAATCAACTGTTTTATGTTCTAAATTAATTGCATGCAAAGTGAAAATTTCAAAAGTGAAAAAGCCTTTAAAAAATAAACCAAAATATTGTCTAATCAATCAACAAAGGATATACAATAAGGAAATTCTGCAAAATTCTGTTAATTTATGCACTCAGTAATTCTTCAGGTCTCCTTTAGCGTGACTTATTGCATCAGAATAGTGGCCCGGCGAGTTGGCTGGCCAGTCAAGCACAGTAATATCATAGTCAGCAAACTAGTTAGTGGTTGTTTTGGCACTGTGGGTAGGTGCTAAGGTCTGCCAGAAAAGGAAAGCAGGATCTCTATAAAGCTTGTCAGCAGATGAATGCATTAAGAGCACTAAAACACCATTGTAGAGGGATGAGTTGACTTTGGACTTGATACAACACAGTGGACCAACACCAGCAGATGACATACTGTGGCACCCCAAATCATCACTGACTGTGGGTATGTATGCAAAGTGAAAACCAGTCTTCAAGCAACTTGGATTCTGTGCCTCTTCCTCTAGAATCCTTAATTTGCTTAAATAAAAATGTGCTTTCATCTGAAAAGACGACGTTGGACCACTGAACAATGGTCAAGGATTTTTTTCCCCTCTTTAACACAGGCAAGACACTTCTGACATTGTCTCTGATATTAGTAATGAATCAGTTTTAGCCCATTTCGTGAAGATGTCTGTGTGTGGTGGTTCTTGGTGAATCATTGAAATTAAAACAAAAACGAGTTTAACTTTTTTAATTACTGTAGATTACTGTAGAAATGTTAGTAATTTCTCTCTGTTGACATAAATGTGTATGAATTTACCTGACTTTTTCAGTTAATTATATATGAATTAACCTGCACTAATAGTAGACTGGAATCTGCTTTGGGAACACATATGTACATTGATCACATCTACATTATATTAAACTATCAGATGCCAGAATTATCCTTTATCTTTCTGGAAAGAGCAACAAAACAAAATCAAGTGAATTGAAAATCAAATTCAAAGTAAGGGACCATTACAACACCACCCACCTCTATTACTACTATGTAAAAGAAACAGTGAAAAGATGAGCAGACTAGACAGCATCAGAGAAAGTAGCAGAGGAAAATTGTGCATTTTCTTTTACACTCTTGTGGCTGTGAGCGCTGATTAACACTGATTAAACTGATTAACATAGAAATGTGGTGCTCATGTGGTACTTGTGTTAGGTCAGAGCTCTAACATAGCACAAAGAAAGCTCACATTTTCTTTAAAATGCATTCTTTACACAACTAGTACATCAGTTCTGTGGGTTTGCTTCCAAAAACAAATCGTTGTGGTTGTATACTATATCCTATATCTCTACAATAAGTGTTAGCATACTTATTCTAGAGATATAGGTATATATTTTGTGCATTATTTTGGAGTTTGTGCATGGTCCTCCGCAAAAAGATAAGAAACCAAGGGTGCAGCCTGTGCTACAGTCGTAACACCTAATACTTAATAAATGCTACGTAGCACGTTTTGCATTTTGCAGTTTTACTCTTGGTAGACATCACCCAGTTTCTAGCAAAATTCTGGTTGGATATTCAGCCCCTCTTTATGGCAGAACTGAAAGTTTGAGTAAATTTGATGGTTTTCTGGAATGGACCTGACTTTTTATAAAGTAAGTTTGAGGCTCCAAATGTTTTAAGTCAGCCTATTTTATCCATTTCACAACCACATTGAAAAACAACTCAATTTGTCCACCTTTAAATAGTCTAGTGGATGATGTGAGGATATGGTGAAAAATCCTAAGGAATAACAATTTCATCATTATTCCAACCACTTGCAATGCACAATTTCCACTGGCAGCAACACAGCCCCAAAGCATGACGATACCACCATCATGCATAACAACTGATACAGTATTCATGAGGATGAATGTCTTACTTTTACTCCTCCAAACATCTCATCATCAAAACCTTTCTCCAGGAGTTTTTTTTTCTTTGCTCGTGTGGTCAGCTGCAAAATTTAGTCCAGCTTGAAGGTGCAGCCTTTAAGTCCTTGGCCGATATAATAGACGCTTGAGACAGTGACACTGGTGTATCAGCAGCTAACAGCTCATGGCAGGCCTGTGACTTTGTGGCTCTTTGGCTGTACCTGGCCATCCAAATCACGTTCCCGTCAGCTGAGGGTGACAGTTTGGGGTTTCTTCCAAACCATAGAAAAGTGCTACACTTCCTAGTAACTTGTACTTACGAATAGATATTTAACGTGCAGTTCACAGTTTATTCAAAATGGCCCCTATAGACATTCATGACCTGGGTAACTACCATTCTCTTTCTCAGATCTACAGTACACTGAGCTCCTTTGTCCTTCTTATTGTATTGTGTGCTGGTCAGGCCAGTGAGTGGTGTGAAACCAATCCTTTTTATGTTGGCACAGAGAAGGTAAAAGCGGTAGTCAATAATTATCACTGACAGGAAAATGAGAGGCCTTCGGCTTGGCAACTTTAGGACTTTCAACAAAAAATTTAATGAATAATCAATAAGTGGATACATATACTGTATTTGACCATGTGCGTGTCTTTTTTTAAATTTTTGACCCTGCTTTAATATGAGAAACCCAATTTAAATCAAACCTTGAAGTTTTCTTTTATTAAGAATTTCTGCCAGTTCAAAGAAACAATTGAAAGCCCAATATCACCATGACATTCATTCAACTTCTGACCACCACTTAATGATTACTCTAAAAAAGGACAAAAAAACCCTTGTAAAGCACATTGTGTCCTCAGTGAGTTACAATACAGGTGCAAACGGGAGAGAGATTTGTGTGCACTTCTCCACATATATGTACACTTTCAGAAAAAAAGGGACACAGAGATACAAATAATGTTCCTCAAAGAACTGTTTAGTACATTTTTGATAAATGTACACTTAATGGTACAGAAAAAACCTCTGATGATTTTTTACCTTTTAAGGTACAACTGAATTGAAAGTACATATTTGTTCTAACATAAAAGGGTATAGAATGTTCTGGAAAGTGGGAGGAGTTTAGCTTTTCCTCAGACTCCAGCAAGCTGTTACCATGGGTTAATTGAGTAAGTTGTTAAGTCTCATATAATTCTTATTTTGATAATATATACAGTATGTCACTTGTAACACTGCTAATCATGCTAACATACTGCCTTATGTAGCTTAGCACAACAATGTTAACTTATGGTGGCTAAGATAATGCCTTATGTAGATTACAGTTGTTCATGAATATCAGCTGTGGTGTAAATCTTCTAATATATTTCAGTTAGTTTTGGATAGCTTTAGCATACAGTTGCTATTTGGTTCAGTTTTTGGTTAGCTTATAACACTGCTTCTGTATCTATAATGTTATTTAGCACTTTAGCTCCAGGTGCCAAATATACTGCCTTATGTAGCTTATCAGTTTTTCATGATATACTGTATGACATTACAAACGCTTGTGTTGTCATTATTCATGGTCATTAGTGCTTGATAATGATAATAATATATTTTAATTTATTTTATTGTGTTATCATTTTTTATTTTTTATAAACATCTGTGACAGTGAAAATGATCAGCCACCTGTTTCATAGAAATCAAATGCAAACAAGCAGGCAAGATACAGACAGCCATCACTGCTTCATGGAAAACACAGACTGATGATGTCACTCTGCGATTCCTGCCTGCACAGGACCCTGTACCACAACTGAGGTCTGGATTCRGGGTGGATGATTGTCACATCAATTTGAAGCAAAAAAACTCTAACGTACAAGATTCAGTTTACAAAAGTCTTGTACACAAATGTTATGAATGTGGCTTGTGGTCTTATTTCAGCGACTTATTTTTTGTTGTTGTTTTTCAATAACCATGCATTATTGTTATTTTCTTCAAAATACAAATTTGTACAAACATGCTACTTACATATTACTGTAGCCCGGTTTGTGCTGAATACAGCATAATTGGACTTAAAAAAAATGTTTATAAGTAACTTAAAAATACACAAATGTCAGGACATTTCAGAACTTCTTTAGGGCCCCAAAACATCTGCAGACTACTAAAGCAGTTATGACTGTAATATTAAGTATATTGTGCAAGTAGCATTTACAATCAAATGCCCATATTAACCTTTAGCATATGTATATGTTATAATGTGTATAATAATTAGTTTCATGGTTCATGTGTTTATTTAAAAACTCAATAAATTTTTTTTTTGTAATACTGTACTGTGCATGCGTGTGTATCTCACAAATAAAATTTGAATTTGATTTGAATAAAAATGACAACTTACACATGATGAAAGAAGAAAACATGCATGGTGTGTGAAGTATGAAGATTGTACTTTAAATAATTGCTTAATAATTCAGAGTTAAGGAAATCTATTTCATTTTATTCAGAATTATTTTACATTAGAGACATGTTTTTGTTTCTCAGTTTTGTTACAATATTTTTCACAGTATTGCAATTCACTGGTGACTGCGTAAGGAATTCCCACTATGTAGCAACTACTGTATTAAATCATTATAAAATTATTGCTATGAAGCTTGTAAAAGTGGCCACAAATAGATCCCTGGAGTACACCGTGAATGAGGGAGCTGGAGGCAGACATGAACTGACGTAAAATGTTCTCTGTCCGTGAAGTTGGAATTAAACCAGCCGAGAGCAAACTGGCTGGAATGGTGAAGATTATATTATGACTGCCTGTGTCAAAGGTGAAGCTGAACTCGAGGAAAATAAGAGTGATAAGAACACCAGAATGAGTGCGAAAGAATAGCAGTTATGATTGGAGACGAGGTGGACTTGCATTTGGAAAGCAGTAACTCTTTCCATGACGTTCGCTATTTAGAGAGTAGACATGGGCCTGTAGTCGTTTTAACACAGAGGGATCTAGTTCTGGCCTTTCACGAGTAAAAGTAACAATTGCCTCCTTTAGATCCAACAGAATAGTGGCAGAGGCAATTGAACAATTGATAAGGTGGGAAACGGGAGAAGAAACATCAGACAACATTTTTGTAGCAGTGAGTAAGGTGTAACTGGTGAAATGATGAGATGGCTCTCATGATTATTCTTTTAACACAGGATGGGTTGGTAAGAGCAAGGCAAACAGGATGAAACTGATGAAAGGATGTCTGAAGGTTGCTGGTAGCAAAGAATTAATTACACAACTAATTAGATGCAGAAGCTGCATTTGTGAGGGGCTGGGCAGGTTTATTTATAGGAACAGTGTTTTAAGCTTGCAGTTGGATCTTCTAATAGCTGAAAACAAGTAGGAGTAGCGAGTGGCAGTAAGGGCAGCCCTGTATTTAAGCAGCTGGTGGTTATCTTCTACATGGTGAACATTAGGTCCATTTTAACACTCCAAGAATCTACCAGTAACATTCATGGTCTGGGATTCAAAAAGAGCCATGGGGATGAGTAAAATGATCATTTTAGTCTAGTAATAATGGAAGACTGTTCATTTAAGGCTTTATGAATATAGAGTCATTTGAGAATAAATTAAAAGAGAAGGAAAACATAGCAGAGGTTCAGATAGAATGGAAACAGAGAAAGATCAACAGCGTTATCGCTGCAAAAATAAATAGCGGACTGATTCCCATATATCAATGCCTAGAATCATGGGAATTATTTATAAACGCCTAGGCTATTATGTAGGACGTTAACATTCACAGGCTCAAATTCATAAATCTTTCGTGTTTTAGCAAATTTGTAAATGACCATATTTCTTACAATATAGTGACAATATTTATTATAAATTAATGAGATTTTTAAAATAAAATAACTGTAAACTCGTTGCTTGAAACAAAGGAGCCTCATCAAGGGAAATGTTTCAGTTTGAGATACAGACTTCATAAACCTGAAGAAGTACAACATGCAGTCCCAGCGGTGTGTGTGTGTGTGTGTGTGTACACATGCAAGAGAGTGCAGTAAATTTTCTATACACTTAGAAAGTGTGCGTGGGTGTTTGTGTGTGTGTGTGTGTATGCGTGCGTGTGTGCAAAAAGCCCAGTAAAATTTCCATGTAGTTAGAAAGTGTAAAACACAACTATACATGAATATAAATAATATGCAGACAATATTATGGCTTTGCAATATGCAGTCTACAAAACAGACTGCCTTAAACTTTAGATTAAACTTTAAACTTTAACCAGAATTGCAAAAATATCCTCAAGGAGAAAAACAGTAAAGTGACTCAGTGATTCACTATCGCTCACTATGACACCCTCCCCTGCCAACTTTTTCTCTCAGACTTTGAGTCTGTGTAATAGGGTAACAGCTTGATATAACATTACAATATTCAATATATAGTCAGAATTCCCCTCCTTATTTATTAATGTGCTCTCCACATAGTAAGGCATTTATTTTTATTCATGAAAAAAGGTCGTTTAAACTAGCTATTAAGCATATAAACTGTCCAGCTAATGCTAGCTTTCAGCCTGCTTGCTAGTAGGCAACGTTAAGTCTGTAAGGAAGTTGTTTTAGCATGATATTTAGGTTTAACTTAACCTGTACATACAACACAAACGTTTTGAATGGGAGTTTTCTCTTGGGATATTTTTTACTTTAGTCCTAAATGCTTAAAAGAGGGATTGTGAAGTTTAGAACAATATAAGCTAAAATGTCTGCTCTGATTCAGGGAGCACAATGCTAGGAGGAAGCTTAGGGACTGATCTACAAATTACATTTACTCACAAAAAAAATATGGCAAATGAAAGTATAGTCAATGCATGCTCTTAAATAAGTAAGTATAAACACTTCCTATAATTCAAACCGTTTTTTCCCCCAATGGTGTGACAGTCAATTAATTGCTTTGAGCCAAACCACAAACAACATTGTTTCCTCCCAGTTAGCCCAGTGATTTCTCAAACCCCAGTGGAGCCCCAAACTGGCTCACAAGACACTTGTTAGGGCAGTGACTACCCAGTAATGTGCTGAATATATTGGTACATTTATATTTATTATCAATGTAATAAAGCAAAATAGCATTTGGAAAATAATATATACTAATATAGTAAATCTAATATGATAATATAGTCATTTTTGTCATATTTATAAAGAAAAAGCACCAAGAAAATTGGTGATGCGAATAAACAAGTTAAACCATCACTATAACAGTTTTGTGTACTTTACATATTATGTTACTGTAATATGTAATATGTATTATAAGCTATGAAATGTCTATACAGTATATTAATGTAAACCATATTATGTGGATTATGAAAATATCTGTATAATACAGTAAAGTATTGTATTCCTCCTCTGCTTTAAACCTGTTTACAGTAATATCTATGGCGGGGAAAAAATTACCACCCACTCACTCACTCACTCACTCACTCACTCACTCACTCACTCACTCATCGTCTATAACGCCTTAATCCTGTTTACAGCAGGGGGCCGGGAGCCTATCCCAGGAGCCTTAGAGCATGTGGCGGGGTACACCCTGGACAGGGTTTCAATACTTTACAGAGCACACACATACACATTCACTGACATGCTCATTTACTCACCACAGGCAATTTGCGGACACCAATTAGTCTAATCTGTCTTTAGGGAAGAAAGTGGAGCATCCAGTGGAAACCCACCATGCAAATTCCATGCACACAGAGGCAGAAATTAAACCTGGCCGGGAATCGGACCTGGAGGTGCAAGGTGATCGTGCTAACCAATAAGCCACTGTGCCACCAAAAACTGACCAATCAGGAAGAATTTTGTTTTTAATTGTTAAAAAAACAGAAAGAACAATTGGCATGAAAGTGATGCTAAAAGAAACAAAAGGACACTATCATTAACTGCAAGCATGTACTTTTATATTTGTATGTTTTATACTTCATACAAAATTTAGACACATTTGGACAGAATGTTAACAATACAGTGAAACCTTAGATTGTTAGTAAGTGAGCATTTTGCAAGCATTTTTGCTAAATTTTAAATAAATTTTAACTTGTAGTATGAGCTTATGAGTAGCATGTGCTTTGTCTGCTGAGCGTCACATGATAACAACTGAGCCAATAGTTCTTTTCTCTTGCACGCTACGGGATTGTAGAAAATCGTCTCCCATGCTCAGTTTCAGTGCGCGTATGTCACTCATATAAGCAACAGCCATGACCATGTGTACTGTTTATTATAACATTGTGACCACGTGTGTGCTCCTGTAAAGCAAAAGCAAGTGTCATTAGAGGGGCTCCTTGTTAAAGATCCTGAGTCTCTCTCTGTCAGAGAACAGTGTTTCCATTAGTGTGTGCACACGCATGCGCAAGTGTCATTAGAGAGGTTACTAGTAAAGAACTTTCCCGACAGAGCAGTTTTTCTATTTGTGTGTGCGTGCACTCGCATGTGTGTGAAAGTCTCCTACACAATATTCCCCTCCCTCTTCTCTGATTTGAGAGGAGGTAGGGGGCTTCTTTAATTGAGAGTAGGGAGGGGGGTACTGTGTAAGATGAGAGGCGAGAGGGAGGAGGGAGGCAGAAAACGATAAAGTACAGCTTAATTTTCTTTTATTTTTGCTTCATATTTTGTATTAATTCTTTTTATGTGAATATTTTTGAGTTGGGGAATGAATAATCTGAGTTAAACTAATCCTTATAGGGAAATTTGATATATGAGTGTTTTGATATACAAGCAATCTTCTGGAACAAAATATGCTCACAATCTATGGTTTAACTGTACTTTATATGAACAGGAAAATACTGTGGCATGTATATGCAATATATTATTATTATTATTAGCAAAGAACCATTGGAACTGACCTTGAGAAACAAATGAATGAGAATTTAGATTTTTTCCCCCTTATTCGACCAAAGAACAAAGGAGAAATAAATGACCAATCACTGCTCAGTATTTTGTTGTCATTGTTCTTCTTCTTTTCTTTCCCTGCTTTTCACTCAACTTAACTGATCGACACAGATAGGCTCCAGGCCTGGTTCTGTTGGAGGTTTCTTCTGTTAAAGCGAAGTTTTCCTGTCCACTGTTACACTAGTGCTTATTCAAGGATTTTTTCCCCCACTATATAATGTATCTTGAGCTTATTTTGATTGTAAAAATAAAATTTTATAAAAAAATGTATTTCAAATTTGAAAAATTTTCAAATGTAGAATAGCTTTACTACACATTTTATCAAGTTATAACTTAATATCTGCAAATTTGTTCTTGTGTGAACTAAAATAGATGATGGTAAAAAAACATGATTAAGAAGTTAGAACTTATTTGTTAAGACGTTAACTACTTTAACACCCACACAATTGAATGAAAACATTGAACAAAATAGATTTTTAGTGGTCTAGTGGTTAGCACTTTCATCTCCAGCATCAGCATTTGAGTTCCTCCATGAGTCTGTGTGCATGGAGTTTGCATGTTCTCCCATTTGGCATGTTTCCACTCGGTACTCTGGTTTCCTCCCACTGTCCAAAGCTATACAGAGTAGATTCATTAGAATTTCCAAATTGCCCAGAGTGTGTGTGATTGTGTGTGATGTACTGGCACCCCATCTAGGTTGTATCTTGTCTCATGCTCTAAGTCCCTGTACCTGCTCAAGACCTCCCACAACCCTATAAAGGAAAAGCGGCATAATGAATGAATGAATGAATTAATCATTTTGATGATGTCTTCCTCCAGACTAATTTTAGCCTGTTAGCAAACATGCAAAAATCATGCAAAGTCATATGAATTTTAACATGCTGGTAAAGTTCAGAGGCATGAAGGTTTCAGATAAATGTACCATACACCATATTGCATTTTCCCCATACTACTGTACAGTATATGCCCTAAAATCTTCTAGTATTTTCTAAATAAAAGGCATAAAAAATGCTTGTCGTGGAAAATGCAAAATGTTGAATTGCAGTTTTAACCTAGTGTGTGATTAGGTGTGAGCTATCTGATTATTGTTAGTGTATATAGTGCATGTGCATGTTATATAGCGAGGATTGAATAAGGGGTACATAGAGAAGGTTTGTGCATAAAACTGCCCAAGCGTTTTGTGGGCATCTGGAGTTAAATGGCTTACACTAGTGTTTTGAAGGATTACATAACATGTTAACACTGGTGTTTCTGCAATTACAAGCATCGTAAGCTTAGGCATGTTCTCTCTAATTGCATATAATTTGCTGACATGCAAATGAATGTGTAGCAGTTCATTAGTGGTTAATTGGCTGTTATGATAAAAGGTCTGTGTTTTTTTTTTCATAAATGTATTATGTTATGTAAGGCTTTCTTCAATTTTCTGAGACCAGTGAGATGTCCAGATTGCTCATAAGATATGAGATTAGGACTGGCGCTGATGGACCATATTTCTACTAACACACACACACTAAGGAAAAAGCTTATTGAGATCGCTAAAATAATTTAGGAAAATGGCACTAGGAAATGTAATGTAATGTAATGTAATATAATGTAATACAGGGTCATAACATAATATATAGAGGACGGTCACATCAAACCGGGACTTTTGATAATTTGAATAATATATATATATTTATAAGAATAAAATAAATTATGCACTTCATAAAATAAATAAATAAATCAACATTGGAGCGGTGTGATGTCGCCTGACGCAAAGTAGAAATACTGTTACCACCTGGACATTGATTATTTTCTTAAACTGCATGTTCCCACTTTGTATTCATCTTATAATACACCAAGTGTTAAATGTTACAGTAATATCAACAATGTTAAAATCTAACCGTAAACTCATAATGCATAACATTTTTGCAATCGTTTAAATGATTGTCGTAAATGTAGTTTAATTAACACTAGACAGATTGTGCAGTTATACGAAAACACGTCACTTTGGAGCGTAGCAGCACAACGCACAAGCCCCCTGGTGTGCATTATTTCCATACATCAGCACAATCTGTCATGCGTTGTTCCTTATATAGCATATTACATGGCTTGCGTGGTCAAGATTGTACAACAGCAAAGCAAGAGAACTTGTCGAATATGGGCACTAATAATAAGAACAATAATGTGGATGGGAAAAATGAGTGAATAAGGACAAACAAGATCGGTTCTGTTTCCATTTATAATAGATGGGCAGAGTCTGTCGGTTTGGTGTTTAAGAACCCCGAAGATGTGGTGCTGTGATTAATAGTCAACGTGATGAGATAGCTAGTGAATGTAGGTGTAGGATAGGTGTAGAATTATATTGTATATGTAAACACACACTGTAGAAGTGAGAAGCGAGACCATCATTCTCAGAAAAACTCAATTCAGCTCTTTTGTCTAGTTTTAATTTTGGCCCGTATGGGAAATGACTGGAATTCCCTTTTGGGCAGTGAGGAGGAGGTGATATTTCTCAATCAGCACACTAATTAAAGTGTTATGTGCTGTCAGCTAAAAGCAGGAAACTGTAGGCTGGACTTTAGAAAATAGGAAAGAGGGAAAGAGCTGGAGCGAGGGAGAGAGAGAGAGAGAGAGAGAGAAGCGAGGGTGTTTGCAGTGCTCACGTTGCACTCTGAGTGGTCTCTGATGACGAAGGACCTAGCTCAGCACCAATCTGGACCCGTAATCACGCCGATTTGTTAACTAAATGAATCGTGTCCAGGCCAGCCTCTCAGGGGGGACATTTATATAAGGAGGAACAGAAAGGCTGGTGGGAAGGGAAACGAAAAGCAGCCAGCAGTCGCTTATTGATGAGCGCGCTGCAGACTTCAGCTTGGATGGCTGTGCTTCCTGTTCGAAAATCTGTAAACATCACAGCAGGAACAGGTGGAAGGGCCGTGCCGGCCTAAGGAGCACCCGTTATGAGAAAATCTGCCACTTCCAGGGAAGAAGCAGACATTAAACACTGTCATACTTGCACTTACATTTATTTTTTTTATTATTTGTTTTTATTTCTAACATCCCCCTAAAATTAATCCTGTCCGGTAGAAATTCACTCGAAATGAAATAATGCAATAAAATTAAAACATCTCCATGCTCGGTGTGGATTTTAAATGAGCAACATTGGGACAATACATTTATCTTAGTCGCTTTGGTGCATTTCTCGGATCAGAATTGAATTTCTGAAAACAACTTGATCATCCTCCACATCATTTAGTCACTTTTGCACGTCAGAAAAGCAACGTCTCATTCTGTTGAACAAACTGCAAATGCGTTGGCACATTCATTGAAATGATTGTGTGGAACTGCCTGATGTTTTCGACATCGTCAATTGCTCATGTCAAAATATATTATGCTGATTCTCTGTCAAATAGTCTTACCCCTAATAAATTGCGCTATTAGCATAAATCATATCACGCAAAATGGTTAAACCAGTTGGCAAAATCTGTCAAGCAGATTTTCCAGACATTTCTATTCGACATTTTCTCTAAATGTGTCTCGAATTAATGAAGTGCGTTCAAGTGAGTCTTCACTTTTATCAATGTAGAATAAGTTGAAAAAATGTAATCATCCATTGATCAACCAGGTTTATAAAATAGCTCCATGCTGTTGATGTAGTATGTGAGCACATGACAGCAGACGTCTGCAGAGGTTGGATAAGACGTCCCCAAAGATTATTTCCGTTCTGCATTGTGATGTGCAAGAGAGTCTGTGGCCAGACAGATAGGAACGTCGGTAGGTGTACTGGAGATGGAACAGTATAAGTGTGAGGCCTGTAAATCCAGTCTCATGCAATCAGTCTCCCACATACATTGCAAACAATGTCACAAGGACTTGTTATTCTGATGGCACTGACATGTTTGCTGACATAAATATTCATTTTTGGGGATAAACTAAGGATTTTGAGCAAGTGAAGGGCTTGTGCAGGTAATCCATTATGTGCTTCCGGATTGAGAAATGAACTGTATTGCAAATGTTAAATGTGTTTCAAGAAATACTTCAAAGTAACTGAAAAAAAGTTATATAGATGTGAGTCTCCCATGAACACTTGAGGTGCTTGCCCTGTTCTTTTTWAAAAAAAAAAAAAAAAGAACAAAAAGAAAAGAAAAATGAAATAGCTAATGTACATCTATGCTTCTTAATAAATGTTCTGTAAAAGTTTACTCAATTTCCCAGAATTGGTTTAGGAAGAGTTGTGCATAGAAGAAAAGTGGAACAATGACGGATGACAGATGATGCTGACAACGACGATGCCGACGCAAGATGCTTAGGTATCACGTATGCTTCAAAGGCAGGACACAAAATGRCTTTTCTGACACTAAATGTGACTGTATTTGCTGTACTGTGTTTGATTCTGTTTCTCTAATAGGCATGAATGGTTATTACCAACATAATAACATTACTGACACCAACTGTATGCTTATTTCTACCAAGGAATAGACCCTATGGCTTTATACAGTGAAATGCATTAGACACCAATTTTCAGTGCAATTCCACAGATTCACTTAAACAYACATCAAATTGCAGGTCTGAAAAAAAAACAACCAACATTTTAACGTCTTATCCAGCGTCCGCAGTCATCTCCTCTTACGTCCACACATATGCATCATTGGCATCCAGGTATTTTAGAGAGCAGGTTGATCGCTGGTTGAAAGCTTTACCTCTGAGCATCTTATCAATGTAGGGCACATGTGCACATACTGTACAGTGTGCTTGACAGATGATGTCAACTGGTTTGACCATTTTGTATGTAAAGATGTGTACACTCATGCTTTGATGATTTTTGGGGCGAGACTATTCCACAGAGGAGCAGTATAATACATTTTGATCAACATGATATACAGTAAACAACTGACAATGTAGGTAAGAGCAGGCAATGGTAAAAAATCATTTGCATGAATGTGCCAAAGCATTTGCCATTTGTTCAAATGAATGAGAAATTGCTTTCATGATGTGCACAAATAAAAGAGAATAGGAAGTTTGTACGTTATTTTGAGAATTTCATTTCAGATTTTCTAATTGATTTGAGAAACACACCAAAGTGAGTGAAATCTGTATATTTCTCTGACACACAACTTGCCTGTTGGGTCTTGGTGGCTCAGTGGTACTGTAGGTTTTGTGCCTGCTATATAGAAGGCCTGGGTTTAATTCTCGGGCCCTAGATGCAATGCAAGACTGGATAAAATGGGAGGGTTGTGTCAGAAAGGGCATTCAATATGAAATGTGCCCCATGTTTTGTGTGGATCAGATGGTTTGCTGTGATGACCCTTTGACGGGAACAGCCAAAAACAGGGTCATATATGAAAAAAAACATTTTATTTGGTCTTTTCTGTCACAGAGAAACTCCTGTGGACTGATTGAATCCATGGATTCAATGGATTTTTGAAGAAGTCAAGAAAAATGACGATTACACTTTATTACTACCATTACATTTACCCCAGCATTCAGAAACTGCAAGTATGCATTGCTCTGACCTAGGACATTATGTGATCTGGATGATGTGCGAACACCATCTTATAGTCTTAAAAATCTATGTAAGATACTGTACACTATTGTAATCTCCTGTTTCACTCTCAAATCAAACTTTCTCCTTTTTTCCTATTTCTTCTGTTTCTTGCTATGACTACCACTGGATTTTTGGCATGATGCATGTTATGGTATTATTTATATAAAGCATTGGAAATAAATTTACAACATTCAAATTATTTGCAAGCTTTGTGTAAAAGAGACACAAGATACACATTTGCAGGAAGCTATTGCTTTTTCTATGTCTGTTATGTCTGTTCAGTATTCTTTTGGAATTTCTGAACTTTAATATAACTTGATTGGACCACATATGTAAATTCATATTCAAGGGTTATATAATAATAAAAATAATAAAAATAATAATAAAAATGATGTGATTGTAGCAGGTCTTAGTGTTAGGCAAACACTAAGATAAAAAAAAAAATGAAGTCAAAAAAAAAAAAAGCATTTGTGAGCAATATTCTCCTCATAATTCAATAGGTTGTAGTAGTTCCATTTCATTGCAACAATAATTAAAAGTAATCCTTTCCTGTTTGACTATCAGTCTCTCACATCATTGTGGATGAATTTTGGCCCATTCATCCTTGCAACATTGCTTCAGTTTATTGAGATTTTTTGGGGCATTTGCTTTTGCATAGCTCTTTTAAGGTTGCACCACAACATTTCAGTTGGTTGAGGTCTGGACTTTGACTAGGCCTTTCCAAAACCCTAATTCTTTTCTTTTTCAGCCACTGTGATGTAGATTTACTGGTGTGCCTCGGATTATTGTCCTGTTGCACGACAAATTTTAGACTAAGCTTTAGCTGTCTGACAGATGGTCTCACATTTACCGCTAGAATACTCTGGTATACAGTACAGAAGAGTTCATGGTTGACTTAATGACTGCAAGGTGCCCAGGTCCTGTGGCTGCAAAACAAGCCCAAATCATGAGCCCTCCTGCTGTGCTTGACAGTGAGAATGAGGTGTTTCTGATGAAACGCTGCTTGGTTTTCGCCAAAAAATGGCACTGGCCATTAAGGCCAAACAACTTCACTTTGATCTTATTTGTCCATAGATCTCATTTGTCCATTCCAGCAGTGTTGTGTTTTGTTCAGATGCAGTTTTGTGGACCTCAGTTGTGCTTCCATGTTCGTTTTAGACAGAAGAAGCTTTCTCCTGCCAACCCTTCCAAAAAACTGTACTTGTTCAATCTACTGGAGGTTTATGTTGTTGTTTATCTAAGATTGTATTTGCCTAATACCTCTTTGATCAGATGATTTTTGATTGTTTTCATGCAAAAGCTGAATTAAAAGAGGCAGTTAGATAATGCACAGAAATATGTTCTGTAGTGCATAACTGTGCTATGAAAAGGACTGTTGTCAACTACAGAGGTGAAACTGAATCTGGTCTATCAGGAGAATGCTGTAAACAATAGTTTTGGTATTGTTTTTCATGATTTTCAGCAATCTTTGTAATTAAAGAATTTTGTGTGCAACAACACAAGTTTTATACTTGTTCCAATTTACTGCCAGTGGCTCACAACTCTAATTTATATTAAAACTCAACCACCAATTCCAGACATAAATGACCTGTAACATGACTGCAGGCTGCTCTATGCATTATGATAAAACTAAGAGAGGTTTAGTTGTAATTTTTTTGCAAAATCACACAAAATTCACACTGATATAACCAAAACATTTTTTACATATGTTGGCGTTTATCGCATTTTTAACACCCTTGTGAGATCATGCACAAAATATTCTCTAATTTTGGCTTCATTAAAAAAAGGTGTTTAGGGTGTACAGTGGAACCTTGGATTATGAGCATAATTCATTCCGGAAGTGTGTTTGTATATCAAAACACTCATAAACCAAACAGATTTCCCCATAGGAAATAATGAAAACTCATATTATTCATTCCACAACACAAAATAAATACATAAAAATAATTAATACAATATATGAAGTAAAAATAAAACAAACCTGTACTTTACCTTTGAAAAGAATTTCGACAGAGCAGTTTCTCTCCATTAGAGTGTGTGTGTGTGTGTGTGAGTGAAGGAGAGAGGAGGAGGAGGTGTGTGTGTGTGTGTGTGTGTGTGTGTGTGTGTGTTTATGTGATGGCGAGAGGAGGAGGGGTGTGTTTGAAGGGGCATGGTGTCCAATGACGTGCGCACATACATAAAGGAATCAGTGCAGGCTGACAGAGAGAGAGAGAGAGAGAGAGAAAGAAAGAGAGAAAGATCTATAACCTCTCTAAGGAGACGTTCTTTTGCTTTTTAATGTGAGCACACACGTGTGTTATAATAAACAGTACACATAAGCTGTACACATACAAACACAAAATATAAGATGTTTTATGTGCACTCACTTGGTCACAGTGTTAAAGTAAACAGTACACATGTGCACGGATGTTGACTATACCAGTGAGAGACGTGCTCTAAGACTGAGCAGGGGAGAAGATTACCCACAATTCTGCAGCGCAAGAGAGAAAGAAAAACATTGGCTCGGTTGTGATCACGTGACACTCGACATCAAAACAAGAAGCACATGCATGATTCATGATACTCGGTACTCATAAACCAAGACCTGCTCATTTTTCAAGTCAAAATTTATTAAAAATCTTTACTTTTCTTGCGAAACACAATCCGAGGTTCCACTGTACTGTATATGCTATTTACTGCTTTTCCTGTACAGGATCACAGGGCGGCTAGAGCCTATCCAAAGGATCTTGGAATGCCAACCAATTGCAGGGCACAAGCTCACACAATCAATAACACACTATGGGTAATTTGGAAAATATCAGCCAACCTATACTGCATGCTTTCGGACTGTGGAAGGAAACTCCCCAAACTCAACAAGCATAAGAAGAGCATACTATACATATAAATTCCATGCACATAGATCCAGAGGACTGGATTTAAACACGCAACCATGTAGATGTGAGAGGTGACAGTGCTAATCACTAATCCATGATGCCACCCATACATACATGACAAAAGCATGGACAAAAGAAAGAGAATATCAACTTAATTCTTGAAATTACTTGAAATTAATTTTTGTTATTTACATACTTTGTCACATACTGTAAGCTTTGACCATACAATAATATCCTTGTTTACCATGCCAATAAAGCACTCAAATTTATTGAGAGAGAACTAGTGAGTAACAAAAAGAGAGTGAGAGAGCTCTCCTATAAAGCCACCAAAGCACTTAAAGTACCATTGGCACTCATTATAGCCTAATGAGTAGATTGCGCTGTCACCATTGATTTGATGTAGAGTTTCTCCCTGACCCTTACAGCACAACTACACTGCTTGGGTCACGGGTTTAAAATCTCTCCTTGATGAACAAACCCTATCCAATCAAATCTGCACGCACTGCTGCCTCACTCCAGTAATTAAACCATCCTATCAAAAAAAATGTCTACCTTTCCCACAAAGAGTGCTTTCTCTTTCAGGTACATAATCCCACCAGGTGTTACCCAAGTTCACCTAAAGGCCTCATTTTCACAGAGCTGCTCTCCAGGGTTGTGTCCTCAACCAGTTCAAAAGTAAAAGGTATAGAATTAAAATGCAATAGGCTTAGCAGGTTTTGGAAATAATGGCACAAATCCCATGTTGCCCTTTCCATGAATAGATAGTGAGTGTTTAATGCTCTAAACCCTGCAAATGGATCCCAGGAGTAGCCTTTAAGAAGGCGCCTTGCTGCCACTGTAAGAATCATGCTTTTTCTAATATAAGTTGTAAAGTGTTGAGTCACATGTTGGCTAGGGTAGATATTGTCCAAGTGGGAATTTGTTTATTTTAATTTGCTTCTAAAATGTCTATCATGAGACWGCAATGTCTACCTTTGTGTCATATTTGTAAATACTTTGCCGAAAGATGGTCTTCATAGTACTACCCAGCAGGAACCCTAATGCTGGATGACTGTTGTAATTTGGTTGTAACAATGTTGCAATGGCATTTACATTGTTTTTTCAAATGTTTTAGAATGTCAAATGTTTTAATGTCTTTGTTTTATAATGACTTTGATTAGAAAAAAATTTAGTTAACGATGACCCCACCAGGTTGCAACATTGCAAATAAAACCTCAACACCATAAAATTCTAAGCTTTATTTGGAGCTTGTATAACAATGTACATCCATTTGCACAATATCGGTCCATAACCATGTTCCCTTAYGCTTCAAATAGGRCTTAGAATTTCAATGAGAGATTAAGGTGGACACAACAGCTCCCCACTCACTGCATGCATATCTCATATTATGCATCTCTAAATTTCTTTCATAAATATTATGGTGAGATGCATCTTAGCTCCCAAATTATATAAATATAACTGTGGGGCTCAAAGATTTTCAGATCCAAAGATTAACACCCTAGATCTTGAGCTGCCTGAGCCACCACTCCCACATCTGACTTTTTATGTATTCTTGTAAAAAAAAAAAAGGTTCCCCTTGAAGGTAGCTTATAATGAAACTTGCCATTCATAGCTGGGTAACTGAGTTGCAATTATGAAAAGCCATTAGGGTCAAATGGTCACATGATTAATTTGTAAAAAAAAAATATTAACAGTTTAAACTTTCTAGATTAATCACATATATTAATATGTTAATATTGACCCCTAGTTATTTTTTAAACCTCGGCATAACACAACAAAACAGAACTTATTACTGAATAAATCAACAATAATTTTATCACCAGTGTAAGCATTCACTAAGTTGATTAAAAGGGACAAGATGATTCGTGACGTTTTTCCCCATATTTCTCCAGTGTAACCAGAAAAAAATATATAAATATATATAAAGAAAGTTTTTGCCTGTACATTGGTTAGAACTAGCTCTTTCAAAGATATCTTTACGTTTCATACATTGGAGAACAGAAACCATTTTCAATTTCTGTCTGTATGTCTATCTGTTTGTCTGTATGTTTGTATGTCTGTCCAGACGATTTTGTCACAGCATCACGCAAAACTGGCTGGACAGTATTTAATGAAACTTTTCCAGTCATTTGGTATTTGCCTGAAGTTAAATCTGTGCCATAAATTAAAACAAAATGTTGAATAGAAGGGAGGTTATACAGTAACCAGACTACTGTGCCAGACTACATCAAAGCAGCCATTGCTTGTTTGGATGAATATAACGTTTTTTCTCTCGGGGTGGTATTTTCTCAATAGTTTACTCCAAATACACAGAGTATGGAAATTGTACACAGGTATTCAACAAATACAGATATTGTTTTATTTAGATTAATAACTGAAAAAAGCATCAGGGTACATCATATGGTTCAGATTTCATCTTGCCTGCTGGTTTCTGAACAAATCTGTCCCATCTGTATACTATTTCAATCTTTCATGAATACTACCGCGCATAGATTACACATGAGAACGTTTTAAGAAAGCTGAGCTCTACGGCTCTAGGACAGTCCCTGGTTGAAGATGCAGCCCTCAGAAAGAGTCTGGAAAGTAGACGGATAACAAAAATCTTTTGTGGATCTCAGATTGTCCCTTAGCAATCATGAATCAGTGAGGCATGTCAGAATCAGGACTTGAACACACACTCAGCAGTTAGTGTCACTGGTGTCCAAAATGAAGTACCATTTGATTCCCTGAGACTTGATGATGTATAACATCATGTGGCAGTGCGTATGTGCCTTAGAGACTCTTGTGTGAGAATGCATCTTTCTAGCTGACGTTTTTTTGGTCTTTGCTCTTTTCCCAAGTACACAACGAGTTTAGCGATAGAGACACGAAGTGTGTAAATAATTGTGAAAAACTGGCTGCACAGAATTTGTAATGAAATTGACACACACACACACACACACACACACACACACACACACACACACACACACACACACACACACACACACACACACACACACACACACACACACACACTGTATAGGTAGGTTAATTGCAGCTGAATCGGGGTTATGGAGCTCTCTTTGAAAAGAAAAGAAAACATAATTGCTATAAGAGTTAGATTAAATTACAATATTCTTATTAATCAAATGAATGCATATGAATACGTATACAAGGAACTTGCAAAAGTATTATGGCTCATCTCCAAGGCTCATCTATGGGGACCAACGAAGAGCATGTCAGGTCTGATCTCACAGAAAGGCCAATGCCTCAAAATTCCCCAGATCACAGTCTGACCATGCATCTATGCAGAGAGACTAGACCCACTCTGTAATTCATAGTATCCAAAGGATCTGATGCTAACCTCCTGGTGCCAGACACAAAAGCACCAACCCAGAGGTCTTATGGAGTCACGCCCTGAGGGGCCAGAGCTGCGCTGATGTCACAAGGGGAACCTCTACAATATTGGGCATAATATTTTCTTTTAATGTGTTGGCTGACTGGTGTGTATACATAGGTGATATGCATTCATAGCCGTGATTAATATTGAAACTCTTAATTTCCTGTACCTGGGTATATGTATAACTGGTAAAACTGGTTTAAATGAATATAAAGGGAGAGTTGTTTGCTGTGTTCAATCCAATGAATATAAATCCATTTAATATACAGGGTGTCCCAAAATAGTTTGACAAGCCTAGAGAAACTTAAGCAAAGAATCAGTGAGGCCCTGGAAATGCAAATGCTGGGATTTTCATAAATAAATCTTTTATTTTTTAACATGAAGCCTATTTAATTTTGTTCGCCTAGGACATGTATTTACTCAATTATTCATATTTAAAATGATGTCCAATGTTTTGGGACACCCTGTACAACATTTGACCTAATTTCAATGTAAATGTGTCTATTTATTTATTTATTGATTGACTGATTAATTATTTTTATTATTATATAATATATAATATTTATTATATTTCTTTATTAGGGGCCACAGCATGTCTTTTTTTAATGGGATTTTTCCCCGATTTTCTCCCTAATTTAGTCGTGTCCAATTCATCCCCGTCACTAGGGGGCTCCCACATTAAGGCTACTACTACCACTCAGCCGCGAGGGCCGAAGACTATCATGTGTTTCCTCAGAACCATGTGACGTCAGCCAACCGCATCTTTTCGAACCGCTCAATCACACACCGTTGGGGGCGGCGTAACACACTGAGAGGACAGCGCTATCCACTTTYGTGAGCTCACAGACGCCCTGATTGGCTGTAGAGCCGTGATTAATGTGGTAGAGCCATGATTAATGTGATAAGTACTTCTCATCCCGCCCCTCTGAGAGAGCTCGGCCAATCAGCTCTCTCTAGGCCTCCAGCTGTGAGAGGTAACAGCATCACCCGGGGATCCCCGGATGATAGGGCGAGCACTTTACCACTACGCCACGCGGAAGCCTGGCCACAACATGTCTGTCATGAATTTTTATTTGATCAAGTTGGAAGATCAACAGTAGATCTCTCTATTTTAGGTCTTATTGCAGTTGTCATTACTCTAATGTGACATAAATGCTATACATCCACTTATATCTGGCACACATTAAGCAAATGTACTAAAGTGCAGGGATTGATAGATAGATAAAGATATATTTTAGATAATTTGCAGGTCATAAGTACAGTATGCTATTTCTACACAGACTTTAACAGAGTTTCAAGGTTATAGTTTACAATTGCACTTACATTTACTGAATTTGGCAGACTTATTCAGGCACATTTATCTCTTAATAGTTATTTAACTCTTTCCCAGCTTGGTAGTACTGGGATTTGGACCAGTGATTTTCCAAACGGCAGTCCAATGAGCTTCCCCTAGTGACAGATAACAGTAGAAAAATTAACTTTCATTAATATTAATTTTATTAATATTTATTAACAGTAGAAATATTAACTTTTACTAATTACATTGTTTTTCTCATAAATAAGGCCATACATAATGAGATTGACACAACAATGGAAGAAATCAAGGGAAAACGAGAAAATGGTTTATATAACCCTTTTAGGAATTACTGAAACTGAAAGTTTGTTATTAAGAGAAAGAGAGAGAAAGAGAGAGAGAGAGAGAGAGAGAGAGAGAGAGAGAAGTTGGGTGGGGTGCATTGATTTGACATTTAATGTTTGTAGAATTACAGACTGATGACTATTTTGTAGAGAGAGAGAGAGAGAGAAGTTGGGTGGGGTGCATTGATTTGACATTTAATGTTTGTAGAATTACAGACTGATGACTATTTTGTGGGTGGGAGCACCAAAGATGATACAGGAATTGAGTCCTACTGAAATATCACCAAGCATGAAAATGTTGCATTAGAGCAGTAGCAGCAGCAGCCTCCCCCAGGTCCTAGCAAACGGCCACATACATGTMGGTACATTGTAAATTCAGGGACAAGATTGTATGTTTTGAGTGATTTTAATGAAAAATGAATATGGCGGTTCAAAGTGAATTTGGGGGAGATTTTTGATTTCATGATCTGTAGCTGGTAATCATTGAAATTAAAACAAAAAGGACTTTAAATATTTCACTTTACATACAGTATAATATAGAAAGAGGGAAGAGGGAATAKAGGAAGATGATTGGTAAGGGACCATAACCCGCATACAGGAGGATGAATAGAAAGGAGCTGAAGAAAAGAGAAAGTGGAAAATGGTGGGGGCTGATTGGTGAGAGATCATAAATCACACAAAAAGCTCGGAACAGCTGGGCTCATCTTCTTCCTGGGTATGTTTTAACTTGTGCCCTTATGTGCATATGCGCGGAGGAGTGTGTAGGAGAGTGAGTGAGAGAGAGAGAGAGAGAGAGAGAGCGCGCGAGTATGTGTGTGAACAGGGAATATGATGACTTTGTTAAATATGTAGTTAATGAAATAGCAGAAGCACAGATTCCTTGTAAGCCGCGGATCATAGATCATTTTACACTGTTTATTTGGATGGACTGAAACACACTGCTATGATGAAATCAAACAGATTTTGAAACCTCTCTAAGCAGGATTTCATTACACCCACATTCCAACGTAATAAAAAGCTATTTAGGCTTGCATGTGTCTTTACTTAAACATAGTATTCTAGCCACAGGAGTGATGATTTAATCCAAGCTGCATATTTTACTGCTTCGCTGATTTAACACACCTCAATAGCTGTCAATAAGGCTAAAACAATTTATTTGGTAAGAAACTGAATGAAATCCAGCTTTGTTTGAATTGTATGAATTTCTCAAAATATCAGGCTCTTTTGATGTCAAATAAAAATATGATGAAGGAGGACATGGTTATCAGCTAAGGTTGAAAGAGACATGTGGTGCCCTTAGAATACCATTGAAATKGTAGAATTTTGCCATTTTCGATCTATCTATTTATCCATCCATCCATATACTGTACATATACTACCTCTCAAATGTTTGGGGCGGATGGAATTTCCCAAGGTAATTATGCAACAACAACAACAACAACAACAACAACAACAACAACAACAACAACAACAACAACAGCAGCAGCAACAGTTAGTTGCTTTTTTAAAGACACAGAGGTCAGGCTTTTTTGTAAAAGTTCTTGCAAGAACAGGATTGTCAACTGCATTTCCAAAACCCATCAAGCTCCATGATGAAACTGGCTCTCATGAAGACCCAGGAATCCCAGGAAAGCGAGACCAAAACTTTCTTCTGCTTAGTTCATTTAGAGTTAAAATGCCTCAGAAATCACCAATTACCAGCACCTCAGATTAAGCCGTTATGAAGGCTTTACAGACCTTAACTCTTCTGGAAAGGCTTTCCATAAGGTTTAGGAGTGTTTTGACCATTCTTCCAGAAGTGCATTTGTGAGGGCAGACACTGATGTTGGACGAGAAGGCCTGGTTCGCATTCTCTGCTCTAATTCATCCCAAAGGTGTTCTTTTGGGTTGAGGTTAGGACTCTGTGCAGGCCAGTCAGGTTCTTCCACACCAAACTTGCTCATCCATGTCTTTATGGACCTTGCTTTGTGCACTGTTGAACAGTCAAGTTGGAAAGAAGGAGACCTCAAACGAATTCTTTTGGAAATAAATAAATAAATATATATTTAAAATATTGATATTAAATATAAATAAAATTTTGCAAAATTATTAATCACATATTATATACACACACATTCTACTATATA
>QMIH01000947.1:47784-74849 GCA_003987875.1 Clarias batrachus
TATATATATATATATAGAGAGAGAGAGAGAGAGAGAGAGAGCTCATGATGACTACATTTAGAATATTGGCAATTTCTGCAAATTGTTTATACTGTAAGTGCAAAGTTATGGGAACTATGTGATTGTGTTTTACAGTATGTTCCTTCATTTGGCAAATGCATTCAGCCAAAACAGCATAAAGTTAAGAGAGAATACAAAGCAAGCTATTGATTTTTCGAAGATGAACTCAGCATTAGTCAGAAAATGACTCATTAGACAGTCATCATGAAGCAAAGTATTCTGCTTTATTCATTGCTGGTAAATTCCATTCAAAGATTTTTAAAGCATGCTGCTCAGTTGATTATTTTACCAGCAAATCTCACAAGTGTGCTCATGCATGTTTAGAAGTAGACTTTTCCACTTAAATGTTTTAAGCGAGCCTGTTTTTTTTTAAGTATGCAGTTCAAATAGTGTCTTCACAGATCCACAATACATTGTACACTTAAAAAATAAGCAATAAAATCCTAAGAACCCCATCTTTAGGGGAATCAACGAAAACACTTCTCAAGTGGTCTATTGGGCTGCTTTTGTCACACCTGGWAAYGCTGCCAGCCCAGGCTGCAGCTCGAGAGTAGATTATTAGATTCCTTTACAGGAGTCTCTAATAATTTCTCCGGTAAATTAGGAAAATGACATTTTAACCTAATTTGCATTTTAACCAAGGGGCATTGATGAACTTATTAGAGACTCAGGAGTTAATAATAAGTACATTTCTGGTAGATTCTTCCACATTGCTCCCTGTCTGTCTATCTAGTCATTTAGTGGTCTAGACTAGACAAATAGCTTGCAAGGTGGATTGATATATGGATACAACAAATGATAATTTATCTGAAGAAATATAATTACATAATGTACTAAATGGTGCATCATTGTTACATGAGACATTAAGTAGACATTTGGAATGGAATCAAGATCTGAAGCAGCTAGGGGAGCCAGGTTTGTGTCACAAAATCAAACCAATGGGCAGTCAAAACCAGCTCAAGACCCGGCTAAAACCAAAACTTTAAATACTGTATGTTTGTGACACCATGGTTGGTGTGTGGAGAATAAAACATGGAGGCAGATTCAGAGAGAGGAAGGGAGGGACGGAGAGAGAGAGAGAGAGAGAGAGAGCAGTTTCATTTGCTTGTGATGTACAAAAAAACCTACCAACATATTATATGTGTACTGCAAGAAACCTGGTAATTAATCGTATGCTATATTACTGTATGTACTGCATGAAACTTGACACTTGTGTTAGAACATTCTGTGTGGGATCAAGGCATGCACCAATGAAAGTCCTTGTAATTATTTAAAGGACGTGGAACTATGGTAGGCTAATTGCAGCATGACAGGTCACAATCTATTTTCAGCAACCCTAGTCAGAGGCAGCAGAATCCCATCAAAGGCCAGTTACTTTCTTTTACTGGCCGCTCTGGGAGAGATCCAAAATAAGCAACTACCATATGAAACAAGGCATGATAATGTCACATGGATAGCTGGGAATTGAGTCGATGTTGGAGTTGGTGTGTATACTTCTTCAGAGAGGATACTCACATATTTTGACAGACTCCACTGACTCCACTTTGCCGGATCCTATTTTCGACTGATGGTATGTGTTGGTGTGTAATGCATTTTATGCTGATTCCTCAAATGATTCGAGCCGTATAATTTGCCAGTGCGACATCATCCTGCATAATGATATGTGCTAATGGGATTATGAAGGTTGTGTGACATGAGCAGCTAATTGGTTCTTGATTTATAATAAGCTTAAAAAAGAAGATGCAATCCAAGGAAAATGGACATTTCTTTGTCACTGGGTTGGTACCTATATGGTGTTTTTCTGTTAGCTGGAAAGATTTAGTGGACCTTTAAATTGTTTTAAACTGTTCTTAAATGATTTGTGCAAACGAGCGCGAAGAGACACAATGAGCATTTGTTTCCTTCTTGTTATTTATCACCACACTCATACACAGCAAATCCATATTCATGGATAATTCTGCAGTTTTCTACGTTTGTGTTTTTGACAAAGATTTTTTTTTTTTGTGAGTATAAAGTGGCTCTCTTGAATGCGGAAACTCCTAGAATTTTTTTTTTATTCAAATATTTATTTGTAAATATTCGTTTGTCAATCAATGTAATCAAATCAAATCAATCCAAGTATTTATTTGTAAAATAAATATATACATATAGGCCTTGTGTAGCTTTGAAATATTAATTATATTTATATTTCGCTACATTTGATGTACTTGATTCTATTTAATAAATGACAATTTTGACTATTATTTACCATTGGTTATTTTAGTTATTTACATGTTTTTCCTGATTTTAAATTCTGCTCTTAAATTAAATATCATACGTGAAATTTTTTTTTCTGTGCATTTGTCAATCAAGTGACCCTACATGGTGTTGTGACCCCCAGTTTGGAAACCTTTGCACTAAAAGCTTATTTGAAGTACATGTATTGTGTTCAAGGGGCGATTCTGTGACTTAAACCATGTTACAGGTATGCTACCATTACATACAGTACCCCTGGAATTACTAATTACTAAAGGTAGGAAAGAAGCACCTCTTGAAGACATCTCTTCAGCAATAAGGAATGCTGCATATAATTTACTGCCCTTACTTTTAAGAGTACCGTATGGCAATTTGTGTTTTTATAAAGAGTTTTAAATTGCATGGTATATCCTGTATATCCTGTTAGATGTTGTATTGAGGACAGAAAAGCTCACAAAGGGCATCCAGAAATAAAAGCTATTCACATCCATCCATATTTACCTCTCCTGACCTTATAGCACACTCTGTATTAGATGGCGGAAGATGATTAATTCTTGCTTTAGTAGTCTATCTATAGAAAATGACAGTGTTGTCTGTCTGCATTACGACACGGCTGTTCTGTGCTTTGGTTGCAAGACTAGGCTCAGGTTTTCTTGTGGCAGCAAGTGGTAAAGTGTGTGAGGAATCAGAAAGCAGCTGCAGTTTTACTAATGGTATTTATGTCATTTACTGCCCATGTGATTTTCACTATGGCATAGGGGTAGGACAGAGTCACTGCATTTTACTTTACAATACTTCAATCACGCTATTTCTGTTTCATTAGAATTAATTGAGCATTTCCTAGGAATGATAACGCGGAACACATTTTCTGATGACATGTTATGACTCACTAAGAAAACTCAAAGTTTGTTTGAGCATTTCTCATTATGGGCTTATAATAAGACTAATAATAGATACCTTTGACTGCATATTAATTTTGATTTTTGTTATCACACAACAACCTTATTATTACTCTACTGTATTATCTACTGTATAAATCTAGAGAATATTTATTATTTAATTAGTCAACTGCATGAATTATTTATTATTAAATAATATTGCATGAATAAAAGTGTAAGCAAAAAACGTTATGAAAATGTGCAGTAAAATCAAAAGACTTACAAAATTCAGAGCACATGTTAAAGGAAAAGCACTGCAATAAAGTTTCTACATGGAAATCGGATGCTTCAGGATGGTAGGGGGAGTGACTGGATAGGCAGTAACAGCAATACCATAAACAGTCTATACCATATACAAACCACATAGTATACCTCCATGTTGAATGCAGGCATTCCCACATTTATTTTGCTAGCATTTTCACTGGGTGCAGAAGTAGCTATCGAAACATCACTTACATAATTGCATTGCTATGAAAAAAAAATATATATGAAGAATTTGCTTAGTACAAACTTATTTAGACTTTCAAAGTACTCATTAGAAATCTCATAGGCACCGTCAACAATTATTTCAAAACATTATCTATATTTGAATTACATTTATTTTTAAATCATCCTGATACACTGATATAAAAACAGTTTGTCATCTGCTGTGACTTTAATTTAATCAGTTACAAGGATTTGCTTTTAAAAAGTAGCCACTTTTTAATTATATACCTTTGAGTAATTTTTTTTTCGCTTATTTGACCCCTGACATTAAACGTACATCACCTTAAATAGCTCAGGGTTGTAGGATAATTGTGTCTCGGGTTGTGATAGAAAGTAATGGCTAATTTGCTGTGTGAGTTCATTTTTTTGTCCACTGTGTGGCTGGCTCAAGGTCAGACAGCTCTCTTTGTAAAGAAAATGAAATGACTTTATTAATTAAAATTATGCAATTTTATATTTTATTTATGTTTATGTGTGTTTTATTTTGAATTTTTTCCCCTGCCAGTCAGCTTAACAAGATATCAATATTTTAGAACATTTAAATTTTATTTCTCACTAGACCACTGAGGTTATAATTAAGATGGCCTTTTAACTGCAAAAAAAAAAAAGTCAACTGTATTTGGAAAGTTAATTTTGCACAATGTACTGCCCTTTACATATAAACTTCAACCAGATAATTAGTTATAGGTTGCAGTTACTTTCTAAAATAACTGTCTGAAGTCCATGACCAAAGACACCCAAGTCAGCTTAACAAGATCGCACCGTTTTAATTGCTGGTTATGAAAATGTAAAATACTTCTTTAGTGTTGCTTGCTTTTCTCCGGCAAGGTGAAACAGCTCATCAAGTGAGTTTTTAAGCAAACATTTGATTCATGATTTCTCCAAGCAAAAAACAACAATGATCACCCACAGTTGACAATGTGTAATTCCTTTTTTTCAGCAGGAAATACAATATGTGTGTTTACAAGCGGGCATACTTTACATTTGTGTTTGCTTTTTGAGGCTTTAACAGATTTTTGTAAAAAATTCACATAAACAGATACATTTTCTGATTCAGGAGACACAATAGTATGGAATTATATTTGTGTCAACAAAAAGAAACAGAAGTAAAAGTATTGAAAAAAAATACATAATTGAAAGTGAATAAAAAAAATATTTTAAGCCATAAAGCTAAAATCAAATGAAAGAAGTGATTTTCCGTTTCTTTTGCWTCTCAATTTTCRTTTGAACTTCTGAAAGAATATAATGTATCACTGGTCGCAAATGCAAATGCATTGAAAGTCCTGGTCAATATGGAAGCAACACAAGTTGCAGACGAAAAACCTGAGGAGTGAAAGTAAAAAAAAAAAAAAAAAAAAAAAAAATCAGCTATTAAACAGAAATCCTTTTTTTTGCATTTGATGTATTTATTTATTTATTTATTATTCATTTTCAATTAATGTTTAACAAATCAAAACCAATTTAATTCCATACAATATCACCATGTCATAAGGATGGTCAGAAGATAAAGCGATGATTCATGGTACTGACTGATTGTATTCAGCGAGGCATGCATCTTTTAAGATATTTTGTGATTCGCCTGCTCAGAGACATCTGACTTCATCCATGTGTAATCAGATGATGCAAACTGAAGCAGTGTGGAAAATACCTGAATTTTTTAAAAGAATGATRGTCCTTGCATTTGATCTGAAAACTGGTGGTTTAGACCAGGGTTCAAAAACTGGTCTCAATGTAGATCTTATGAGGTATTGCAGCAGATCAAGATGCAACAAACAAACAAAATKTGTAACAGAGCAGACCAATATATATGAAAACAGCAACTAAACAACAACAACAAACCTCATCTTCCTTTAGGACTCTAATATGTGAACATTAAATAGTTTTTGCAGCAAATCCTTAGTTTTGGACAAAGGATTTACATGCATTCATAAAAATTATTTCCCTGAAGAAAGCTTAATTTAATTTAATTTAATTTAATTTAATTTAATTTAATTTAATTTAATTTAATTTAATTTAATTTAATTTATATTTTTTACAGATTTCATACATTTTAATTTCATTTATTGAACTTTCCCTCTCTGGTATGTTTAGTGAACTCAAAGCTGTTTAAAAAAACATAAGTAAAACAGATGTTTTTATCAATGATTTTGCAGAAAAAAATATGTTTTTTCTTAGCATCTGTTCACGGTCTATAGCTACACAAGGAAAGCAAAATMATTTCAAATGAATGTTTATGTCTTTTATTTTAATTTATTTTATTAGGTAACACTAAAGGTGAAGCATTGAGCTAATTGTTGTCAAAATGAATTTATGTGGATTTCCAAGGAAAGAAGAAGTTATTTTAGTTGAACATGACTGGATATTAAAAAAGAGAAAATCGAGAATACAATATATTGTCTTAATGGCAGTATTTTAATGTTATTTAATATCTGTTATTGATGCAAAGAGTAACTTATTATGGATTTATTWAATTAAAGAATCCATACACTGTGTGAATTATTACAATTATTATTTTTTTTGTTTATACCTATGAATATCTGCCAAAGCAAAAGGTTTATACATGCATGTTTACACTGTATGAAAATATTGTTTGACTGACATTTTCACAATTTACGTTAAACATAAAAGACAGCTCTGTCAAGCGAATGTTTCCTAATGGTAGCTTTTCTGTTTCACCCTGAGTGCATTCAGACATTGTTTACCCTTGAGATACTACTACCCACAGTCAGCTCTATGTTGTAAACGGGGTGCAATTCTACTGCTGATCTTTTACCCATGCTTCTTGGTCATGGGACGATGATAACGAAATATCACGCGTGGCATGGGGACTAGTGGACTAATACAGTCATTAGACGCAGCTCTGGGAAATGTAGAACTGGTTTTGCTCATTGATAAAGGAATTTTGATCCTGCAAGCATTTTTGTTCATACCCAACCACAATATTGTTGCATGAACTAAGACAAAGCAATTAATAAAGATGAATGAGTGATCTGATCACAAATGGCATTTTGAGTGCAACTCCACTCCCTTAAGGAAAGGTTTTGTTACTTTCTGCTGGAGAAAGGGTGTTGGTCATGTTTATTACACCATTTTTGGAGTATATTTGTTTAAAGGTATGGGTGAAAGTGTACGTACCTATAAAAAATTACTATTACTGGAAAGATGGGAGAGCAGGTGCCTGCCAAAACCAGTCACATTAGCACATTTGGATAATCTGATCTAACTTCTATAAGTTATATATATTCTAGTTGAACGTCCATACATCTAACTTTCCATCCCAACAACATTTTGTCTCGTTTGGAATTGCTTCTAAGTCATCCTGAATTGCCTCTGAACCACCCATGTTGTGTTTCGTTCTTTCATTGCTGAGAGTTAAAGCATGTGCAAGCTTCTGCCAACATGCTGCMAGTCATGTTCATGACTCACCTCACCGCTGTTYAWGGCTGTTCAATGTGAGCTACAATRCTTAATATCATCTCATGCAAGGCTTTCTATTTTATGCTATTTTGGCTTCAACCCCGGAGCAGGGTTATATGCACCCAATTTCCCAGGAACATAAATAGGTTTCGGCAACTTAGAGGTGTTGCAAAGAATACGCTCTCATTGGTTTTTCCAGATATAACCAAGCCTTGATTTTCGTGATTGCCTTAAGTTTCGTTATTCTAGCTTCCATTTTTCTGTTTGCCATAGTATGCATGATTTGCCGATCGACCGAACCCTGTCTTTTTAAATCTTATTACGATTTASCTGTATTTGATTTCCTGCTTTGCTTGGGTAAAAGAAACCCGACCATTCTTACCTTCATGACAACGAGTAACAATTTAAAACCACTTTCACCCCATCCTCATCTACCCATGTGGGTTACTTCAAACATTTTGATCATATGGTTTGCTAAAAAAGTCTAAAACTGAATGGAAGCTGAAATGAAGCCAGGTTCCAGTCACAGGACTCATTTTTAGCAGCTTAGTGTAAAGTAAAYGCTAAACTCTAATGCTTCAGAATGATTTCATATTTTCCAGCTAGTGCAATGACACAATCSATTATKCTGTCCTTCATTGGTATTTGGGACATMTAAGGACACTTTTGCATTCGGATTACAACTGTTACTKTAWATGGTTATGTGAGTCCAGGTCTGACCAGGTCTGAAGGTTGAATATCCACTTACAATCACTTACAAGAACATGAGTGAAAGAAGGAATCCTGATTAAAATGCCCTACATCACTGTGTCCAAATTAATCAGTGTGSCTTTTCTTTCTCCTGCGAACTCTGACTATAAACCATGCAACTATACAGTATCTCTATAATTATGTTAGTTCAAAAATAGATTCAGAATAATATACTGATTTATCATTTTGCACATTTTTGCACTGCTTTATTAATTTACGTGTTTAATTATGCTGCCTAAAAGAGCACTTCATTGTTTTTGCTTTAACTATGAAAAACATGAATAGCCAACCTTTCTAATTAACGAAACATTACAGCACTTTTTATTTACTTCCTTAATCTGTATGCTCTGAGTTTCCAGAATATGTATTTAAAAAGGTCTATATCCAATTTAGTTGTCCTTCTGTGGGGACCATTCAAAGGTAGCATATTTTAGTATTTCTTTAACAAGAAATACTATTATTAATCCTTTACTACTACTACTACTACTACTACAATCTTTTACTATTTCCTTTAACAATAGCTAATAGCTATTACATTTGCAGATATTTGTTAAGTTTGTGGGACATGTAGTGGGATTTGACCTAAAGAAGAGCAATGCTCAGGCAGAGAACAGCAGAGCCAAGCAACAAGCTGGAGCAGGGTCACAATAGGGGAAAAAATATGGGAAATAAACAAAAGGGGGGAAAATCTATGTAGCTTCTATGTAGCTAGATTCAGCCCCAGCCAATACAGAAATGGGAATAAATAAATAAATAAATAAATAAATAAATAAATAAAAAGCAGGGAATGTTTTTCTATAATGTTTTTCAGTTTGTATAGGCACTGGAGACCCATCATCCATCTGTACAGTGTGTTTTAAAAGTGAATTTTGCCTATTAGGAAAATGTAAAAGTTTTTGGAAAAGATGTGWTTCCTTTCATTAAAAAAAAAGCTCTTTGGAACTTTTAAACATATAAGGAACCCTTAAGGATCCCTTTTCTCTAAATGTGTAGATGAAACAGAATCACATAGGATGCTTAAGAGAGTACTGAGAAATAACAGAGAACAGTATTTTATCGTATTGTTTGATATTTACTTTTCGGATGTAACTTTCTTTCAGGAGGGAAAACATAATGTTGGTTTTTACGGATGGCATTTACTGGGTGGCTTGAAGCAGACCAAGCCGAGGTACTGTTATGCTGATTATTTTCCTTTACAATACTACAATAACAGGTCGCATGGTAGCATAGTGGTTTTAGCACTGTGGCCACGCACCACTAGCACTGAGGGTTCGAGTCCAGCCTTGGGTATGTGTGCGTCGAGTGTGTTTCCTCCCACAGTCCAAAAACATGAGACTTATTGTTTTTTCCAAATTATCCATAGTGTGTAAGTATATGTGCATGTGTGCCCTACGATGGACTCGCACCTGTGTCTGAAGTCTCTTGGAGTAGGCTCCGGACCTCCTGTGACCTTGTACAGGATAAGCGGAATAGAAAATGAATGTAAATTAATGGTTATTGCAATGCAATATTTTAGTAAATCAGTTAATGGCATTTAATTCTTTATTTAATAAATACTATATGTTAGAATGGCAGCAAGGTGGCTTAGTGGTTAACACTGATGTCTTGCACCTCCAGGGCCTGGGTCCAGCTCCCTCCCACAGTCCTAAGACATGAAGATTGCTAACTGGCGGTCTCAAATTGTCTGCAGTGTGTGAATGAGTGCGTGTATGTGTGTGTGTGCTCTCCAATAGATTGGCACCTACTCATGGTGTACCCCACCTCGTGTCTCCTGGGATAAGCTCCAGGTCCCCTGTGAGCCTTCAAACAGTATTAAGCGGTATAGACGATGAGTGAGTGAGTGTGTATATATGTTGGCATTTTTTTGTTGTGTTCATGCTGGAATCGATATCCCACTCTCAATAACACCATGCAGCTTACAAACATGGCCAAAAATTCCCTTCACAAATCTGACGTAAACACTGATCATGCCCTCAATCGATGTGGCTCAATCCACAATACAGTATATACTGTAAGGATTCACAGTCATTCAAATCACTGCAATGGATATCTTCTGTGATTTTGTTCCAGTCGTTACCAAACCTACACATAGTCTCTTTGTCTAGCGCTGTTTTTTGCCTGACCTTTGCCTGTTCACTGACCTTGTTTTTGTCACATGTTTCAGATTTGCCTACAAGCAACAAAATTTGTGTACATGCTTCTGTGTCTAGATTTCCCACCTGACATTTAGAACTATTTATAGCTACATACTGGATCATCTAAGAAACAGGTTTGTTTCTGTTATATATAATTAACTAGAAAGTTCCTCTGTCCTGAACATTTTGTCCCTGCAGGATTAAAAGCTCCATCTTTTTTTTCTTCTTCTTTTTTTTAAAATCCAAAATATCACATTTTCTTATTCTGCGAAAATAAATAAATAAATAAATAAATAAATAAATAATAATAATAATAATTATTATTTGGTGCATTTTTGGATTCCTTATTTGGGACATAAAAAGGCACAGTGTTGCTATCTGGAGTGCAAAAACTTTGAAGCTCAATACCTCAAAACCGCTCAGAATGCAGATAGAACCTTATCATTCCAAGGGGATGATTACGTGTGGAGGAAAAAATACAAAGTAACCACACTGGAGGTTCATTCCATAAATGATAAATACACTTCTTTCAAGACAGCTTCACCACATCGATGAGTATATATATTTATTTTTAAATGATGTTCACTCGGCTGCTCCCMTTAAAGGGGTTGCCATGCAGCCTTCTTCTTATTTTTTTTYCCGGTCTTGGGACTGACACAGAGGGTGCCCCAMAACTGTTGTGCTGGGTTCAGGCATTGATGGGGAATATAACCTGGGGCATCTTCATGGTAGTTGATAAGCCTGCCACTGATCCACCAATGCCTGTTTTTAAAACCGTCATAGAACTGCTGTCACAGAAAATTTATCAACACCTTATAGCTAATCTGAGACTTCAACAGTGGTCTGATATATCAAATATATTTGTACATGTTGCTGAGCTTGCCATGAGGCAATAGAGTTGGTCAGAGATGTTACGGTATAGAGAGATTGGTTTTACCCACTGGCACTGGAAGACCATTTTACAGGGATGGACAGTGATGCTTTTAGTCCTTAATGTTAGACATCAGCTATTTATTTTCATGCAGTGTGAACTTTCTACTCATTGTGAGCATTGCCTTAAGAGTATGCTGTTGTGTGTGTGTGTGTGTGTGTCTTTTTGAAATGAGTATAAATTGCTCTAAAATCAGGTGTGGAGCAATGTTTTTGATCTCCTCTGCACAACATAAATAGGTGTGAATGGAGGAGCTAGTGAAGGGAGCGAGCTGTTTGTGATTCAGAGCTTGACCTTACTGTATAACAGCTTCAAAGTGCCGACTTGATGCATTTCCTGGGCATCAGTGGATAAGGGGACACAGGACTTTTTGTATATACTTGATTCAGGATCCGCAGGGATTTTGAGGTATCGTTGGCCTTTTGTGTTCATCTGGAGACAGTAGTCTGTATCCAGTTATTGCGCTAAAGGAGGCAAATGTGTCTGCCTACTACCAACGTTTGACGTTCTTGTACTCAGAGTTTACAGAAGTGCCGCGATGAAACAGGCCATCATTTTCATCCATCTGCTGTAATTTGTACGTTTAAATACATTTTTATCCACCGGATTGTCAATCACCATTTCTTAGGCTTTGGAAAAAAAAAAGGGTCAGAAAGTAAAGATATTTCTGTGTGTAGTCTGTGGCACAAAGTTGCCGTTAATGATGCTGCATTTCGTAACTGCTATGGCTTCCTGTGTGGGAGATTTAGTTGGGTAGAAGAAAAAAAGTGACCTGGAAATGATAATAATCAGAGATATTACACAAGAAAGCAGTTATTTTTCTCATATTCAACCATGTATTCTTCACACATTTGAAGCATGTGTGTGTGTGTGTGTGTGTGTTGCGGGGAGGGGGAGGGGGTTAGTAATGGACTGTGTAGCAGTTTAACACAGTAAGCGGTAAACAGCATGGAATATTATAAATGAACAGGAGGAAAGCTGATATCAGCTACATCTCGCTGTGGAAATCCACAAGGATCAAAGTGAAATGTGTGTAAGTGTGAAATTCATGTAGGATGAATGATTAATTGCTAAAGGCATTCTAGTACAGAGACATTTACACATGTTTGTACAAGCCAAGGAACAACATACTGTAGGAGAAGTAGCTTAAAATTGCTTTTTTTATTTGTGACATGAAGAATATGTGCCATACAATACCATCATTGCATAGCGCCATTACAACKTTTTATCTCTCCGCGCATAACAATCTGCTGTGGATTTCATCTGAAGACGTTTCAGCAAGGGATCACTTTTTAAGATGCTGACTTCGGTCAGAGGTGTAATGCCTTGTTGCATTGCATTACACTTTCATAACTGCATTGCACTCATGCCACACTAACATTCAGTCAATGTCCAATCACAGCTCTAAGACTTTCCTGAGGGGCATAGTTGTAATCAGATGAACATCTGAACGTGTCCTTTGTCAAAAGCAGCACACTTCAAAGTTTCTTATGTGCACTTTGCGTTCTTTATTGCTACACTTCTTGGTATAGCATACATAGTGTAAGTATACACTGCACTCTACACATTTGATGCAGAACAGAATCTACACAGAACCACGCTCACAATTTAAGGCCTGAAACATGTCAAGGAAGAAGAAGAAGAAAAAAAACATTGTTGTGATGACCAACTGAAGCAACACCAGATCACAACACTGCCTTCAAAAGCTTGTCTATGGAGTATGGTTACATTGCTTCATGCACTTCCTCTTACCCTGATGGAGTAGGGTCAATCCTGATTTTTTTCTTACTAGACTTTTTTGTTGTTTCTGTTGAATCATTTATAATCTCCTTACTTGTTTGTCTTTGCTTTAGCCTTCTAAAACATGATTATATATCATATGAGTCATATGGTCATATAAGGCTATATGTTAGTTAGGCAGCTATCACATCAACATACATGCACACACACACACACACACACACACACACACACACACACACATACACACATATATATATATATATGTGTGTGTGTGTGTGTGTGTGTATATATATATATATATTTTTTTTTATTGATTTTTTAAAATTGATTATTCAGTTATGAACACAAATACACAAACAAATATTTGTTTCAGGACTTGTAAAAGCAAAGAAGAAAAAAAAGCAATAAGCAAATCTATACTGTACTTATAATAAAACTGTAAAGTTGGCATGTCTGTACATTGAAGCTATTTGTGAAAAAAAAATATTTGGAGGGAAAAGATGAGTAATAGAACACATCAAGATGGTTTTTGGTTGTCTGTTTGTTTGTGCATGCATCACATCAAAACTACTGGACGAATATTAATGGAGTTTTCACGGGTGTATTTGGCCGAACTCAAGGTAACATATAAGCTTTGGCTCATCGCAATCGGCCCACAGGAAGATGAAGATATGCTTTAAATGGAAAATGCCCTTATATCATAAAAAATGGACCTTGAAAAAATCATTAGGTTATCTCAAAATTCACCAGATGCGCTGTACATTGTAAAATATGTGATTATGAGTGTGCAATTRAAATCTACTTAATAAACACGATATCACACCTTCATTCCACGCACTTYGCAATTTTCGTTCATTCCAAATGGCGCTGTGCGTTTTTAAAAACATGCTTACACCATGAGTGTGCAATTAAATTCCACATGGTCGAAGTCGAAGGCACAYCTATGCATAAATAWATACATGATCAAAAGGCAGTGCTTACGCACATGGCTTCAGTTGACATATTAATTGACAATTACTTCATTAACATCTTTAACAAAATCTATAGCAGCTGTCCAGAAATGAATTTTTGAAATGTAGTCTTATGACTTATGTTTCCAAATTAAAATATCTAGATAATCTAGATAAAAGATAATCCATGAAAAAGCAAAAACATGTGTGTTTATTTCTTATTAATTAGTTTATTTCGTTTTTAATCTTGTCCAGGATATCTTCCTGCAAAGATAATGTTGTCGATTTCCAGGAACACTTACTAAACAAGGACACTCAGGGACGTAATTACCAGAACTGCATTTAAGCACATCCCAAAGACACACTGGCCATATTGGACCCAGCAATGAGAATCAGACATAGCAAGCCCTTCTTTCATGTTTGCTATTTCTGCTTATAGCTCATGTTCGCTTCCCTGTTTTGTAATTACACTTGATAACCTGCTTGTATATTGCCTGACCTTTTGCCTGTTTGTAGATTCTGATATTTTGGATGTGTTTGTACCTGCCAGCTTCTTTTAATAAATGCATCCACCATCTCTGCTTCCTGGTACCACAGCAAAATGGACATAAACCTACTCAACTCAGTTTGTAATCATTCATCAGCTGATATTTATGTCTGTGATGCTACATCATTTTTCACTTAGCAACCAGACCTTAAAAGGCTAGGATTTTACTAGTGGTACTCTTGAGCTTAAAAAAAAAGAAGTGATTTACGCAAGAGAGAACACATACTGTACTGTATACAAGGAACTATAATACTTTATAGTATTCAATTATATATTATATAACATAATATATAATAATGGGATCAAATTCCATATAAATGAGAACCACAGAATAAGATGCTTTTAACCTACGCAGTTCGTGGGTTACTGTTAAACATGACGTTAGACTCATAATATAGGTAGCATCCTTGTGGGAGTCATTAGCTCTGTAGCTGGCTCCGGATGGTTGTATAACAGCCGAGGGATATAAAGTCATTTTATAAGACCAGGCGTATGTTGTGTTCCCTCGTGATCCTCTAAAAAAATCTAAGATAATACTTCCCATAAAYGCTATAAACTTAATACAAAGTTGGCTGAAAGTCCGACACCTCCACTGTATCAGGGTGAGTCAAAAATGATCCGCACTCTGGCTGTAAAAATTATTTTAATTAACTCATAGAAAAGACAAATACAGCATTTCAATACACAATACTTGCTCTTACACTAAGACTAATACACTTGGTCAGTCTGTCAACAATCCATATTTTCTCATGTAAAACAGATGTTTCAGACTGAGCTGTGAGCCACGAATGCACTGTTGTCTTCACTTCTTCAGCGGAAAAAAAAAAAATCTTCATCCATGCAGTGCTCCTTTCAACCAAACATGTGAAAGTCCAATGAGGTAAGATCAGGGCCCATATTCACAAAGCTTCTTAAGCCTTATGAAACATCTTAGACCTAAAAACAGCTCCTAAGGTAGAAATTGTAAAGAGTAGACAGGAGGACTTTTAAGAGGCTTAAAAATAGGAGAAAATGGCAGAAAGAATAAATATTTTCCGAACACTGAAAGTAAACACTGCTCTTCAGTCCAATTTGGTTTTCTTATTCTTTTACTCCCTTCCGTCATGTAAATTGGTAAAAGCTGAGCCCCCATCAATCTAAAATGGATTACAAGGAATATAATCAGTGTGGCTAATAAATGTAAGAATTTAAATAAATATAGTAACTAACTACTGTGTGAAAATTGGTTGCTTCAAAAGTAGACACATTTTCAACATTTGGCTGTTTTWATTAACTTTAAGATATTGAGTCTATAACAGAAAGTTTGCATAAAGTAGCCTGTAGTCATTATTATACAATTTCTTTATATATAAACATTATGATTTCACTGTCTGTTATCCTATATTCTATTTTCACAAAGAGAGCATTTTGAGACCTTTGCAGAGGTCAGAGTTTATTTTTTATTAACCAATCACAATCCTTGAATTGCTGCATCATCCCTAGCAGCGGGGTTAACCACACCCCTTCACGAAGACAAAGATTTCTTTACTTTTCTTACTCAGAGTTGCTCTGAGAAGTTTCCTAAATCACTTTTAGGCTAGGACTTTTTAAGCTAAGATAGGAGCTCTGCCGTTTACTCTCATGCTCGTAGTGATGAATCCGTGTCTCATCAGCAATAAAGATTCTCTTGTTGTTGACCTTATGTTCACCTTACTTATAATATTGGTCTAAATGTTTTTGCGGATATCCAAATGCTTCTGTTTATACTCTTCCATGAGTTATTTTGAGACAGCAGCCATGAATAGAAAGAACTGATAAGACACATAACAGAACATAACATTAGATGGATAACAGAACATTAACATAAGTTTAAAGCTGATTTTTTGGTTGTTCTTGGAGGGGTGTACTTACTTGGCAACAATGTTTAAGGAGGGCATTAGTTAAGTAAGTCAGAGAAACAACCCAAATGTTCCAAGCTGAAGATTACCCAAAACTTTACTCTGCCTCTGCTGAGTTGTCTCCTTCCCATAGTGCATCCTGGGGCAATATTTCCCTAGATGTGATTCACCAGCAACTAGCCATTCATACAATGTAAAAGAAATAATTATTCAGCAGACCACACTACCTTCTTCCATTGAGCTGTGGTCTACATTTGATGCTTGCAGAAACATTGTAGAAGCTGACATGGGTAGAAGCCAGGATACAGAGAACTGACAGGGAACAGATACCTTTGCTCAAGTTCTTAACCTCGAGAACTGATGGTAGAACATATACATATAGTATAATGAAACCAAAATCGCTCCAATGTGTTTATATGTAAATATTCATTTTTATATGTAAATAAAAATCTGAGTCCAATCTTTGCCATTGGTTACATGCTCTGATATTTAATTTGTTTTCAATGATAACTGATCTGCCATTTAAAAAAACATAAAAAAATCAGATCTGTGCCATAACTACAAAGAACTCTCTTGACTACAAAGAAACATAGTAATAACATGGTAATAGCATTGTTACATGTAGCAGCATAAATGCCGAACGTGTGAAAGACAGGGACAGACTGAAACCTGAACATGGATAGCACAGGTCTGTGAGGACATCCCCGTCTTCTCAATTACATGTCTCACACACTGCTCCGTAGTGTCTCCCAGCTTGGAGCCTGAAATACACAAGCTCTTATTACAGCAAAATAAAATGAGAACATTTACATCTCATGTTAAAAAGATTCCCCTGCTCTATATGGTATATAATGTAGAGATGAGTCTAGACTATATGGGGCCGCCATTAAATTATGATCTACAGCTCAGAGGCTATAAGAGCTTCCAATTGCTTCAACGCTGTTTTTAGACAGCCCTTTTACTGCTTAGCTTCTGTTTATTCTTAACCGAACACTGATATCTTGGACAGTGTATGTACAGCACTGAGCAGTAAACACATGGATTTCCTTTTAGTGTGAAGGATAGCTAAATATATATTTACTTAAATCATTGTGAAATTGTTAATGTCTTACTTTAAATCTTGGTCTTAATTAGAGTGTATAGGATTTTGTGAATTTCATGAATATTTTTTTTTCTTGGGCTTTTTTCCTTTCTTGGGCTTGCCACACATTGGATCATTAAATAACCTTCCTTCCAAAAACTCAACGATTTCTCCAGGCTTGGGCACTGAGTCTGCCCTGCATCTCAATGGTTGAGTATTATATGCTGTAGGTATGTTTGCCAGGGCTGAAACCCACCAACCATCTCATCAGCTATCCAGCACCTCAACCGCTTGAGCCACTACTACCCCTAATCTCTATCACTAATGTAGGGGTACAATACATCAGTTCTCAGTATTGCTAAAACACTCACACAAATAATATCAGATATATTTGTGACTACTTGTAGGAGGTTTATTCTTGTGCCACAAAGTTTTTAAGCAAGAGAAGTATAGCTGTGTTTTTCTATCCCATCAGCATGAACCCAACTGTGGAAAATATAGTTATTTAACTACCAGTAACCACAAATGAATTTTAAAGTTATGAATTGTTTTCAATTTGAAATATTTATGAAATATAAATAAATAAAAAATAAAATTATACTAATCCATGTACTGTAGTTTGGACACACTTTCTAATTCTGTGGTCTGTCCTGATTTTGATTTCTTTCTACATTTTAAAATAATGCTGTAAACATCCAAAAATATGCAATAATATCCGTTGAACTGTTGATATTTACATTTACAGCATTTGGCATCTGAGCAGTTGAGGGTTAAGGGCCTTGCTCAAGGGCCCACCACTGGCAACTTGGTGGTGCTGGGGTTTGACTCTGGCACCTTCTGACCAGTAATCCAATACCTTAACCACTGAGCTTTGCTTGCCCTCTCAAGACGTTTTAATGACACATACAGTACTGTATTAAAACTGTATACAATGCAAACTGTTATTTTACTGTGACTAACTGAAAAAAAGTACCTAAAGATACAATATAAAAAGTGGTTGTTTATATATCATCCTCAGCAGCAACCTCATTTCCCCTCTTGTCTGTTCCAAACACTCACAATACTGCACAATACTGTACTGTATATATAAGGTATGATTCCACAATATAAACATGACAAGCTTGTTGGGAAGCGTGTGTAGACTCACACTATACTGTATATACAGTATAGTTCAATTCAACATTAATTAGTTCTGCAATATCAAAACACCCACAGCACATCAGTGTCAAGTTTGGATCCTCCAGTTTCACGTTAAATGATATACTGTAGTACCTTTGTTCATTCATATTCATGACATTGATATTCATTTCTATCAAAAATAATATGGTTTGATTGAAATTGCTTTTTAGGTTGAATTTGGTTTATCCTGAGCAGTTATGGACTACAGTGGAACCTCGGATCGCGAGTAACGTGGTTTACAAGTGTTCCGCAAATCGAGCAAAGATTTTTAATAAATTTTTATTCGGAAACCGAGTAAGTATTAGTTTACGAGCGCTGAGTATCATGTATCACACATGCGACTCTTATTTTGACACCGAGCGTCACTCTCTTTGTTGTGAATCTTGAAAAGCGAGGTGAGGAGAGGGAGGAGGAGTGTTACTGTGTAAAATGAGGCGAGGGAAGGGGCTAATTCCACACACACACACACACACACACACACACACACACACACACACACACACACACACTGCGTGCATCTGTCAGGATTTATTTGTACTTTTTTTTTAAAGGTAAAGTGCAGATTAATTTGTAATTTTCATTTTATAAATTGTATTAATTATTTTTATGTATTTATTTTTTGTGGCTGTGTAACAAATAATTTGAGTTTTCATAATTTCTTATGGGAAATGATGATTTGGTTTACGAGTGTTTTGGAATATGTGCCCAATTCCTGAACAAATTATGCTCGTAATCCAAGGTTCCACTGTACTTGTAGTTATACAACAACGAAAATAAAATGGGTTTTGTTTCTTTTGCAAATCAGAAGATGTTTGAGCAACTTTGGCCATTCCCTGTACTTGCTTGCACACGTAACAGTGTTCCACCTGACCCCAAGCTGTCTGATAGACTAGCGAACCTGTTTAACACTGAACTTTCACTCAGGCTCTCAACTAGTTAACTAGACAGTGATCAAAGAGAGTGTATTTTGAGCTGTTTTTATGAATATATCCAATCATATAATGCAATAATAAAAAACCACAGTTGTATGAAATCCCTTACCCTTAGTTCTCGTTTCTGTATTAGTGGTCTACACATTGCTCACAAAGTCTCCAGGAACTGCAATATAAACTTTGTTATCATATTTTTTACTTTCCACTTTGTTCCTAATTGGATTTGTGTGATATCGTGGTTACTCTCCATGGAAACCTGTCACGGCAACCTGCCAGGGAAACTGTTCAATAGGGAAACATAACTATGTAGAGAAATAGACTTCCTTTTTTTTTTTTTTGGTGAATCTAATAAGTTGGTGATTTTTGTGTGATGTTATTAAAATGAATAAATTCATGTAATCAGTAATGTTAGATTATATAATATAATATAGTCAGAGGCAATAATGTTTGACAGATATTTGGAGATAATAAAGCCTGTCAATCCAGATTTGAAATTTGCTATATGGGTCTTTCATTTAAACAGGAAAGTAGGGATTCAAATATCAAGGGGAATTTCTAAACTTAAAGGTTCCCTAAAGAACACACACACACACACACACACACACACACACACACACACACACACACACACACACACACACACTGAATTTCAGCAATTTCTCTTAACTTTCTCTTAAAATTTCTCTATATAATCCGCACTTCTCCCAGCATTTAAATGGTATTTGGATACCTTCAAGGTACAATCCAATAATGGCTCTAGCATACTGAGAAAACTTTGCATGTCAGAGCCATTACTGGACTGGCTGCTTCACTTCTGAAATGCTCTTCTCCTTTAAATGGCCCAAGCATGTGAAATTGGCTTGAATGTGGCGATAACTCCAGTATGGGCAGTATGAGGTCGTGCATTGTCTCGCAAAAACAGAATGCCTTTGGTGATCAAACCAGACCATTTTTTCATGAGAGCGTTCACACTCACTGAATGTTCGCGGGAATGACTGCATTGGGCTCTGAGGCACTTTGGCCGGGATCATCATTCACGGATGTATGGGATTCTTTAAAATGTTTTCCCCATTCAAATGTTTTCATGTGGCTAAGAGTCTTATCATTGTACTGTGCTTGAAGTCTTCTAATATTTAAAGTTAACATATGCACTGGAAATATACTGTAATAAATACATGTACAGTGTATGTAATACATGTAGTCAATACATGTATAAATACATATAATATAACAACATTTACAGTACAAAACAACAGAATATTAAGCTTTGTTTATAGCATTGTTTTGAATATAAAATGTGTTCCTCTGGATTTGATAGTCATGTCTGCATGAAAGTGGCACTTGTCTCCAAATGGACATCAACACAACTTCAACTCTTTGTTCGCCCACATTTCACCAGGACATGTTAAAATGATTTATGTTCTTTGAAGTAACAGATTTTACAGCATTGTGCAAAAGTCTCAGGCACCCTGTGTTTGTCATACAGTACAAACGTTCTTATGTATTTAATTATGTTATGACTTTATGAGTTAGTACAAAAACATGTCTGATTTTTAAAACATCAGTATTCCAACAGAGAATCAAAAGTTAAAGAAAAGAATATTTGTATACCAGAAATGATTAAGAAGCACATTATATAAGCGACCACTCTTTAGAAAAAAGAAAGAAAGAAAAAAAAAAACGGAAGCTTGAAAACTGAAGCTTGCATGCAAAAATGAACAGGTGCAAAAATTAAAGTTCTCAGAAGAACTGTGGGTGGTTCTGCTGGATGCTCAGTAAAACTCAGTAGCTACTTTTATAATAAAACTGCACAAATTGTACCTGAGATTAAACGGTCCACAAAGCATTGTCACACCAAATACTGCATAACGTCCAGTTTTGCAGGATGAATCTCAGGCATTAAGGGTTTTTATTTCCTGTTCAGTTGCTTCATGATTAAATGGTATCATAAGTTACAGTTGTGTAATCTTTTTGTTTATTTTTAACTTGGATCCATTTTGGATGGAACATGTGTGGAACTTGCTGTGGCACTTGCTATTTGATAAAGGAATATATGTACTTTAACTTGATCAGCAACAAGTTCTTTTGTGGACCAGTGGCTTACACAAAATCGTAGACAGAAAGAGAAAAAAATGTGTACCAGAAACACAATAACCATTTCAAGTATGTTTTTCAGAAAGAGATCAAGCTAATTGCTATCTTTAGCATTAATAATTATTATTATTACTAGATGTGTCCACGAATTTGTTCTCGTGTGGAATTTAATTGCAATATCAAGACTTACCTGTAACCATCATCAGCGTCAAGTTTGGATGCTCCAGTTTCACATTACATTATACCGTTTTTCATTCATATTCACGACAACCCTATGAAAAATAATGATAGTTTGATTGAGGTTGCATTTTAAATTTGGTTTATTTTTAGCAGTTATGGACATTTTGATGGTACACACTCATAAGCATGTATTTAAAAATGTACAGGGTGGGCCATTTATATGGATACACCTTAATAAAATGGGAATGGTTGGTGATATTAACGTCCTGTTTGTGGTACATTAGTATATGTGAGGGGGCAAACTTTTCAAGATGGGCGGTGACCATGGTGGCCATTTGGAAGTCGGCCATCTTGGATCCAACTTTTGTTTTTTCAATAGGAAGAGGGTCATGTGACACATCAACCTTATTGGGAATTTCACAAGAAAAACAATGGTGTGCTTGGTTTTAACATAACTTTATTCTTTCATGAGTTATTTCCAAGTTTCTGACCACTGTCAGATGTTACACACTCATAAGCATGTATTTAAAAATGTACAATGGCATTAATGGCATTTATATATATAATATGTTATGAGCATAGTATATGAGCATAGTATATGAGTATAGCTTTGAGTATAGCTTTGCACCGCCAGCATCGAGGTTGCATTCCTGCCTTGGGTCTGTGTGCATGGAGTTTGCATGTTCTACCCATGCCTTGGTGGGTTCCCTTTGCAAAGACATGCAGAGTAGGCTAATTAGCTTTTCCAAATTGCCCGTAGTGAGTGAGTGTGCGTGAGCTTGTGCGCTGCGATGGATTTGCACCCCATCTAGAGTGTATCCTCCCTATAGTGCCCCAAGATCACTGGGATAGGCTCAAGTTTCCTGCAACCCAATACACGATAAGCATAGTGAGTCAGTGTTATTATTAATGCTTAATGCTATTATTATGTTTTGACAAGCAAAAATTCCTGCTGGGCTGGCATTAGTTTCTTCAAAACATGATCCTTTCACCCATCTGATGGAGTAATTATAAGAGGAGAATGGCTTGGCTTTAACAGTGGAAAATAGTACTGTGTGTGTTTTTTTKTGTGTGTGTGTGTGTGTGTGTGAGAGAGAGAGAGAGAGAGAGAGAGAGAGAGTGTTCCTCACAGTGGCCTCCTAAACAGATGGCTCAGAAGCTCCCGGAAAGCTATTATATTTGCTGCTCTGAAATTATTCCTCCGTGCCCGTCCATAAAGTCTTACCCCTCACCAAAACATTGCTATCTTCACAAACTGGCCTTGTTTCATCACTGGTCGTCATGGGAACACTGCTGTGTGTACTCTGCCCCAAGGATGAGAATTATAGAGAGGCCAGCCAAGAGTGCACTCAGTGGTGTTAGATCTGTCTTTAGTACAAATGTGTTATGCTTTGAGTAACACGCAATTTTATTGCATTTTTGGTGCGAAAAGGGAAATCATTCATAAAATACTACAAACAATCATGCTGAGAAATGATAACCATCTCAAATGCCAGTACAGGAAGATATTCCACCTAGAGCGTATGCATGTGTCACAAGCAGAGGGTTAAAGATGACAGCTGGCATGTTATTTGTTGCTAGGGTCAGCCATGAACACGTCAGAAAGTTGTCAGTCACAGCAGTGTCACACAGTGGTAGTCAAACACTCCAGACTGTTCAGCTTCTTTGTGAAGCTTCGGAACTAAAATGCTGGAAGCAAAATCAATACTCAGAATCTGACTTTGTAGGATGCAAATGCTAATGTTTTGAAACTTGATTTTTGTGTTAATTGACATTATTTTCGAGCTAATGGCTAATGGAGTAACACAATTGTCTTCCACTTGACAAAGGAAGAAAAAAGCTAGACAATAATTGCTGCACAAGGCATGCTAAAAATAATTACCACATATGTGACTGAGCTGCTGTGGTCATGTGACATAATCTTATGGGGTGCAGTGGCTGAGTCCATACGTTTAGGGGCTCCATATCAATGTATGGAACCTGATGAACAAAACACGGTCCATGTAGTAGCATGAACGAACAAGTTTGATTCCTGATCCATAAATCTTGTGCCTGGGGTTTACTGTTAGATCCCTAGGCCCGGGCTTGGGACCGTTCATGGCGGAGTTCATGAAGGGGCAGCAATAAAGGCACTTAGGTAGAAAGGATGAGCTCCACTCTTAGCTTAGTTGGTGTGTCATCCTCCACAAGGCAGTAAGACAGAGAGCGCAAGAATCTAGTGATGGCCCCTGCAAAGCAAAGCTCAAGGCAGAGCCAGTGGACAGACTGATGTCCAATACAAAGCAGAAAAAAAAAAGTGGAGCTGAGTTATCTGTTAATTGTCAAGGATCAGGCTGAATGTTCATGGAAAAAACTGCAATGGGCTCCGAGTCATGGAACTCGGCTGGGATCGTCATTAAAACGTCATTAAACATTAAAACGTTTGCGCAATTCAAATGTTTTACTGCAGCTACTGTAAGAGTCTCATCGCCGTACGTCTTCTATTAATGTCAATCGTTTTTTACTCCATTAGAATTTTATAATATGTCTTGGTTTGAATTGAACGCCTCTTGGATATGTGGTATGAATTAATGGATCTCCTAAAATATATCGACACTTAAAGGTTTAGACACACCTTCTAAATCCATGGTCGTTCCTGATTAAATTTTTTTTTTTTCTACATTGTAAAACAATGCTGATGGCATCCAAAATATGCAATAACCTCCTATGAACTTAATGATATTGAGATGTTTCTTTGATAATACTGCAGTTAATTTACCTGATTTTGAGGCTGGTGACTCTAAATGAACTTCTCCTCTGCAGCAGAGGTACRTTGTGGTGTTGCTCACCTGGGATGGTGTTCATGAGAACTAGTTTCATCACGGTGCTTTATGGGTTTTGCAAATGCACTTAACAATACTGTTCATGCAAGAACTATAATAGTTACTAATGTAACTATTACAATTGACTATTATATGATTATAATAAAAATGATAACATTTCACAGTTTTGAAAAAAAAATAAAAAATCCAGTACCGTTCTAGAATGTGGAAAATAAATCCTTAACTTGTGTCCAAACTTTTGACTGGTCCTSTATGTACCCAGCCCACTCCTCTATATAGCGTTCAGGCTAGTCGGAATATTATGGGCAAAAGCAACAGAAATAACTAAGCGTAATCTTGACATTTGCGTTTTGTAATCTTAAGACACATATTTTATTAATATTTCTAAAGTACCACAAGTAGGTTTGATTGAGGCCATTGATTGATACACGTGATGCTTTTTAGCACATAATCACATTAGCATCTAAATGAAATCCCACTGCAGGATCTCATAATGGAGGAAACATGATTTGTATTCGACATCTCTCACTATGCTGCCATTCAGTTCTTCGCTCACATATGTGTTTGGTTTTGTTTATAACAGCATGTTTTACATACATTYCGTGGCAAGAAAAATCGACAGAATTTCTACATAGAGATATAAGAGCAATGCTGAGGAATGCAAATAGTGTCAGAGGCTGAGACAAGAGAATAAAGTTACCTCTATTTAAAGCTCAATAAATCAAATAAAAGGGATTATATCTGAAATACCAATGAAGTTAAAAAAGCTTGCAAGTAATATACATTTGCACGAGTCTGAGCTATTCACATTTCCGGCATGACATCCTCAGGCAGTATTCCAGTGTGAAGATTAAACTCATGCGGTGGGGAGAGATGTGAATCAGTTAATCGGGTTGTTGGGTAGGAGAGATGAGGACCAGGAGCTCATTCGTCTGTGCCATGTTACAGAGCTCTCAAGACATGCTCTTTCAATTTGGCAGACTTTTTCGGGTGGATGTAGCAGTGTCATACCTGGAGCAGTCTCCTACTTAAACTAGTACTCACCTGTCACTTCCAGACAATGCCATCAGCCTTTAAGCAGGCCAGTGCATTCTGAACATACATGAGAAAGCACGTCATTGTACGCAGGATCATTCAACTGCTCTGTGTGGATTCGGGAATGAGACTACTGTAGTCTGTTCATTTATTGAATTAACATGCTTTTGATCAAKGAAATTCTSACTAGTTCCCCCTACTGTATGAGTGTGGTCATTTGCTCTCATTACATACGGTATGTAAAAACAGATATTGATCCAATTTACCCTTTGGTAACGGGCTCTTTATGTATAAGGAACTCTGCTGTGCAGTACCTACTTTTCAATTTAATTATTCTAACCATTATGGCTAAAGTAATGGAGTTAAGCATGGCTGGGGTTGTAAAGACCTGTGGGTGGACTTTTGCCTTGAACCCAGGCATCATGGGAAGCTAACGTTTGTGGTACCTAATAACATATTCTTGCTTTATTGTTCATTTGGTGTTTTTTAAATTTTTTATTCCCATTAAATTGCCATTATTCCAGTATGGAGCCTATTAAGAGATCTGTATGTCTCAAATAATTTCACATCTGTTTGCAGCATGTAATTACCCATAATTAATGTCAATGCATAGTGATTTAATATTTTCTTTGGGTAGGRAATTAAACTGTAGATTCAGAATGGTTAATTGAGACAATAAATATTATTACACACAACCTGAATACATCATTCAGGTGTAACGTTAACACCACCACCAGGTTAATACTAAACATTAAAGATATAATTAGGAAGAACACTACTATATATACTGTATGTAGCACTTGGGGCATTGGTGGCTCAGTGGCAGGATTCTCACCTGCCATGCAGAAGGTCTGGATTCAAGTCCCACCCAAGGCCCAAACCCCAGGCACAGGATTTAGTGCTGGTCCTGATAAAATGGAGGGGTTGCATCCGGCGTAAAATCTGTGCCAAGTTGTGTGTGGACSGGACTTTGGTGATACCTCGACTAGCCGAAAAACCACCAAGATCTGTGGTTCAATCCCCATCTCCAACAGGTTGCCATTGTCACAAGTCTGATCCATAGAGGCCCCACCTTACAATTTGTCGGATTTAGAGGTCTGGTGGAGTCATGAGCTTCTTTTGTAGCACATGCGAGTACCCAATCATAATCAATCTTTGTGAGGTTCTCATCCAATAATGGCCAATCCATTGGCCCTTCAATGCAGCCTGTACCTTGTACCTGTACCATAGCCAGCATTTTTCTTTTTAGATTTTTAGTAGATTTTTTGTCTATATCCTTTAAAATAAACCTACAGTATGATAAAAATTATTRATGCTWTAATGTTTGTAAGTTGGCTACCTACGGGTCTATCTTTGGGTGATCAAAAATAATTATCTCCACTGTCTACATGTGTTTTTCTACATATCTCTAGGTAGTTTATTGGATATTTTTTAAGTAAGCTCATTACCTATGGGACAACAGTGTTGCTCTAAAGATCAGCTGTGATGTGTTGCATTGGGTGTAGCCAATTATATCCCTATTTTCATGCACTGCACTATTATTTCCTGCCACATTACTTTTTATCGATCTCTCTCTCTCTCTCTCTCTCTCTCTCTCTCTCTCTCTCTCTCGCGCTCTCGCGCTCTCGCTCTCTGTCTTAAACACAACCACCCATCTACCCACACACACCCAC
>QMIH01000947.1:75260-118548 GCA_003987875.1 Clarias batrachus
ACACACACACACACACACACACACACACACAGTTAAATATCACATAGTTAAGCTCTTCTATTAATGACAACATGCTTAACCTACTGTATGTATTTGTGGATCATGTAAGCATTAGACAAAACAGTCCTGATTACTTTCATCAAGTGTTTCACTTGCAAATGTTCCTTAAAAGAGCTCTCTTTGCATCCTGATCCTCCTGCTTACTGTACTATTAACTTTAGGTAATAAAAATCGGCCATGACAGCACTGTCGTTTTCTATCTGACTGACTATTACTTCCTGCGTTCGGACTTGCTTGAGTGTGTGTTGACCGCTCTGACCCCTCTCTATTCCGTAATCCAAAACCCCCTTGGACAACACTTCACTGCTTGTTAGGCATGTGTGTACAGGCCAGATTAAAGAAGCTCAAGGGTATTTCCAGTTATTTGAAACTGTTCTACTTGCAATGTGTAGTTCAAAGCAGTAGCTAGTAAGGAAGAAAAAAAAAGGATCTTTATGAAATCTTTGAAATTAAAAAAATCCCTGAGCACACGTGACCTCCTATAACTCCAGATTACTGTGAGAGTTAGCAGCGATTGTAGAGAGAAAAAGGTTAATTAGGAAAGTGGAGAGAAATGAATCATTGGARAGAATAGTGTTTAAAAAGATTTGTGCAGTTAAATTGCATGTATGCATCACAGGGGTTTATATAACAAATCATTATAATAGTATATTTATAATAGTATAATACTAAATAATAAATAAAAGTAAATATATATCTTTTTTATTTATAATTTAATATTATACTACTAATTAACCACAGGTAAGTGGTTTTAGGTGGCATGGTGAAGTAGGCAATGTGGCCAAAATGACATCGACAACATGTCAATGAGTGCTAGTCACCTGTAAAGTGCAAAGCATGTTCATACACAGCTCGTTTACAGGCTGCTTTTGGCTGCTCCTGTTAAAGKGTCGCCACAGCGGACCATCAGATCTTCACACAACTCGACRCAGGTTTTGCATGATAGGATGCCCCTGYTGGGTAGTATGGGGCGTTGCAACCCACTGATGGCAGAGCTCGAACCCACTCCCACATCAACAAYCTAGAACCTTAGCYAGCTGAGCCACCATTCCCTAGCTCATTTAAATTTATTGATGCCCACATAATTCAAAAGTGCAYAGCTGGCTGGAAGCATGAAATGGTGACCAAAGAGTGAAAAAGGAAAGTTTTAAAATGCAAAAATACAAGCTGACTCATGCCTACACCAATTTTGACTTACACCTACACAAATAGAAAAATAGTGTTTAACAGAATCCAAAAAGGCCGGAATTGAGAGAAAATTACAAAAAAAGAGAATTAGGTATAAATTACATAAAATCAAAAGAACAGGTGAACAGAAGGAGGGAGAAAATCCACTATGTCCAGGTCAAGGACACCATGCGCAGAGAAACTGCTACAGTATGTTCATGTACGGGGGGTTGGACAATGAAACTGAAATGCCTGGTTTTAGACCAAAATAGTTTATCAGTATGGTTTAGGGCCTCTGTTTGCGGCCAATGCAGCATAATATTGCAGCCTAAACCATCACTGATCCACCCCCATGCTTCACTCTGTCCATGCAACAGTCTGGGTGGAGCACTTCTTTGGGGCTTCTCCACACCGTAACTCTCCCAGATGTGGGAAAGTCAGTGAAGATGGACTCATCAGAGGACAATACATGTTTGACATTATCCACAGCCCAAGATTTTCGCTGCTGGCACCATTGAAACTGACGTTTGTCATTGGCATGAGTGACCAAAGGTTTGGCTATAGCAGTCCTGCCATGTACATTGACCCTGTGGAGCTCCTGATGAGCAGTTTTGGTGGAAAAAGGAAAGTTGCAAATTTACTTCTGCAGTGAGTTGGGCAGCTGTGGTTTTATGTTTTTTGTATAGATTGCGGGTTAGCACCCAGACATTCCTTTCAGGCAGCTTCCTCTTGCAACCACAGTTACTCCTGTTTGGATGTGGTTTGTCCTTCTTGGTGGTATACTGACATTACCCTGGATACGGCGACTCTTGATACATCACAAAGATTTGCTGTCTTGGTCACAGATGCGCCAGCGAGATGCGCACCAACAATTTTTCCTCTTTTGAACTATGATATGTCACCCATAGTGTTGTGTGCATTGCAATATTTTAAGCAAAACTGTGCTATTACTCTGCTAATTAAACCTTCACACTCTGCTCATACTGGTGGAATGTGCAATCAATGAAGATTGGCCACCAGGCTGGTCAAATGTAGCCATGAAACACTAAATTGGCCAGTGTTTCAGTTTCATTGTCCAACCCCTGTATATTGACAGAGGTACTGTATCTCATGATAGTGGGCTTTTCAGCCTCCCACACTCCAACTGAATACTTATCTCTTTTAGAACTATATCAATAACAAGATAAGAAAGGCGCTGAAAAACATGCACAGGAATGGCACATGTTGTATGAAAGTGTTACACAGCATTAAAAAAAAAAACAGCTTTCACTGCTCTCAAAAGCATCATAACAGTTTTTAAATATCCATCCTTTTTGAGTGCAGCATGAACTAGATCTACTGTACCCTTGAACTTCACGCTCTTTGAGTGTATATACAGTAGCTATGAACAGATCATGGCATTCTTTTATATGCCGTATTTACAGTATTTTTATTTAATTGAATTGGTCTAACTTTATCTTTATTTAAATATATGGGCTTGTGTTGCNAAAACATGCACAGGAATGGCACATGTTGTATGAAAGTGTTACACAGCATTAAAAAAAAACAGCTTTCACTGCTCTCAAAAGCATCATAACAGTTTTTAAATATCCATCCTTTTTGAGTGCAGCATGAACTAGATCTACTGTACCCTTGAACTTCACGCTCTTTGATTATATATACAGTAGCTATGAACAGATCATGGCATTCTTTTATATGCCGTATTTACAGTATTTTTATTTAATTGAATTGGTCTAACTTTATCTTTATTTAAATATATGGGCTTGTGTTGCRTTGSTTTTTTGAGWTATTTCAGTAGGCGTACCCTCATTGTTATTTTTAAAACACAAAAATTGGCAAATAATGCATATTTTTTCTAAAGAATCCGACTGAAAGTCTTCCTAAAATATCTGTTATTCCAATTTGAGAATAGGAGCCATATAGCCTTTTATTTTGCACGAAACTTACAGTATAGTGAAATGTTTGGCTGGGTCTCCCACATACATTGGAATAAAAATAACCACAGAGGGCTCGTTTGATATACCTGTGCCAAACCACTTTGATCACCTGACCTTTCAGCTTGCCTGTTTTTAGTCTGACTGAAAAATCAGAAATGGCACGTCAAAGGGCTCTACTAACTCTACTACTTAGGTAAAAATCATGTYAATCAAATATAATTCACTGCTCCAAAATTGGCCTGAATTCACTGCAAATCTACAGTAATTCAATTGACAATAATGGGAACCTGAACCTGACTTGACCAACGGATTCCACCTGCAGTTATTGATATCCACGTATGAAACTTAACATAAATAAGTAAAAGTATCACAGCAGTCATGCTGGCGTTGAAGTTTATGCTGGATATATTCTGTGTCTGTGACTTTCGCATGTACTGTAAGGAGGAGGGGTGGCTACAGGTAGTGAGCCAAGCCACACCTCCTTGACTCACAAACACTCCCTGATACAGTATCTCAAGCAGCATACTTATATCTTTGTACCTACTGTATATGGAATGGAAACAAACTTAAAAAGGCGAGCTTGAAATGAAGGTTAAAATCTGAATTTTTATTTCCTTGAACAACCACAAAATCAGGCACAGGTTATATGTTAGATGCCCTTCCTATTTCAACCATCTCATTTCCTAACCAGACCTTCACTGCACACARTAAACCCGAATAAGTTGGCAAAACTCATAAAATTTGAGGTAAATTAATTACATCAAATTTTTGAAGTAATGATGTTTCCAATTTGAGTTTGTTGTATTCATTCATATTAATCATTCAAATCAAATAAATTGTTGTTGGTCTTTCGGGTGCTCATGGCAATGGGTCGCCACAGCAGACAATACGGTCCACACGCGAGTTTTTTACACTTCCTGTCGCAACCCTTCCATTTTATCTGCGCTTCGGATAGACACTTCATCCAGTTGTTGGGATTCGAACCCGGGCCTTTCGCATGGCAGGCAGAACACCTGCCACTGAGCCACCAGTGCCCTATTGCCYTGATGACATCAGACACAAAATCACTAGTCTGAAAGATTTTAAKTTGGTGGAACTTTAGGTGACAGTTACTGTTACTTAAGTACTTACAGTTACTTAAAATATCAAATTTGTTCAGCTAACTTTTTTACAAACATTTTTACAAACTCATAAATACCAAAAAATACTCACCAAGGTCCATTAATTTGAACAAATTGTAATTTAAGTTAATTTAAGTTAACAGTCCTTAATATGTTRAATTACTTTGAGCATTAGGGTTTACAGTGCATGCAGTTGCTGGCCTGTATGCGGTATAGGGTTAAGGTTCATGTCCAAGGACCCAACAACGGCAACCTGGCGATGACAAGGCTCGAACCTCCGACCCTCGTATCAGCAGAACACATAAAGATCAAACAGATGCTCCCTACAAACATGCACCATGTGGGCAAAACATATCTTCCCTAATCAATGTATTGCATTTTATGGACATTCAGAGACGATTTGGGATTTGCCCTTATCCCTTACCTCCTGTAAAGTTGATCTACTCCAGGTTTTATAGGTTCTTTTAATTACTCTTTAAAAATATGAATCATTTATAAATTAAAGTATATGACACTACTTATTATCCATTCATACTTACATTTAATATTATGGAACATTCCTGTGTGAGGTTATTACACTGTATTGAATTGAAATTTATGTAAAATTGTTGCTACAGTGTAATGCATAAAACTGACAAATGCCTGAACTTTGATATGTAACAGTATTATACAGCAGAGCTTATTTCCAATTTTTCCACTGAGTGCTCAGCTTAGGAGACACTAAAGCGCATCTTTGAATAAATATTATAAATTACCTTATTTGTCAAGCAATTTCACATTATTATTCTTACTGTATGTGATGCTGATATATAAGAATTCAACTTGGCCTGACATTTTAACACAACCCATGCTGGAAAGTGTTACAGCGCAAGCTTATCCCAAGATAAATATGCCACTTGACTCCTGTATTCTGTCAATGTACTATGAAAATTGAAGAAGGCAGTTGGAAGAAGGGTCAAATATCTGTTGTCAGGTTTCATAGAGCCTATTATGCATCACCGTGAATTTTCATGAGGGTAACTTTTCCGACAATGTCACTGTCCCGTACACATTGTGTCCCCTTTTATTGGATCTAGTTATTCAGATGCACAAGCCTTCACTCTGCTGTGCAGTACTCGGTGTCGGCTTCACAGGATGCCCCAGATTGTATGATGCAATATGGGACTGCTTCACTGATATTCAGTAGCTTCTTCATTTGGAAAATGAAAAAAAAAATGCTCTCTGTTCAATCGATTTTAGTGGAAACACTGCATACGGCAAAGACGCTTATTTGGATCGAAGTCACACAGCTGGACAAGCTGAGCTGAATCCATGGCTTTTTATTCCCGCTCCATCTCAGCACGCACTCCGGCTTTGTGTGGTCTGCGGGAGTGACAGAGCTGACCTTTAGACTTGTTTGTTCAACACATGGGTCCTCTCTTTGCCCATGACGCACCATCACACACAAGGTAACTATGGTTTGGATAATAACGGGGTGATGAAGGTTTGACAAGTAGGAAATGGGGACTAGTTCTTTTTTTTTTTTTTTGTTCTGTTCAGGTCAACACGACTCAACTGAAGTTGCTCCTGAAAGTGCGATACGAGAAATATATGTTGAAAATGGACATTTAAAAACCTTCTTTACAGAAATAAAAATTAATTGTTTAAATAAATAAATAAATAAATAAATAAATAAATAAAACCTCAATGAGATAACATAAGGAACATAAGGAAGAAACCTTAGGAAGATACTGTAAAAAATGACAGACTGCCCCAGCACAAATTCCACTCTAGAATATTTTTGATGCTTATCTTCTAAATGGTTCAATTCTCATAGAGACAATCCACTCAGATTGCGATAAGATGTGAATCTTACTACTAGAGTGTTAGTCTATCATCTACAGCTGGATAAGACATTAGACCATCGAGAACCATCCTATATTAATAGAATGACCTGATTAGTCAGTCACCTGGTCTCAGTAATAAAGTATATAAATTAGATGGTGAGATATAACCTGAGAACGGTAGTGAGCCATCAAAAACCATTAAAAGAAGATGTGATCACCACCATGCAAAAGTAGGTAATCAAAAGATTCAAATGGTTTCAGTACATTGTATTTTAAAATTTACAGTAGCAGTTTGTTTGTTTAAGGTATGGGGTTAAATGCTAGTTGAAGTCCAGATATTGGAAGTTATTTCTTTTGACTCTAAGGAATCCAGAGTGCTTCAAATATTTCATTAATGTTATGCTGCATTAAACTTCTCTTTTTGTTTTTACTGGGAAGCTTCGATAATACCAACTTAAAAACATACAATGCGGTATAGGGTTAAGGTAATGCAACCTTAATTAAATCCCCATCAGCCATATCAGCAAAATGCAAAAAAATTAAGCCCAATATACCTCTTGTGCAACCAGGGCTGCTCTTTCCCCTTATGACTTTTTACGAGTGTGGTATGGTGTCTGGCACTGGGATGTTAGCAGGATGCTGTGGGTTGCAGGGTGGGGCCTTCATGGATCGGACTTGTTTGTCTGGTGCATTCCATGAAGGCTGGATCAACTACCTTGAGCTCTTTGCCTGCTAAGCCCCATACAAATGAGGCTGTGATGCACTGTTAACTGAGGAGTGAGTGTTCTGACACCATTCTATCATGACCAGCATTGACTTTTTCAGCAGTTTGTGCTTCATTGGCTTTTCCATTGGATCTGATCAGAAGGACTAGCATTTGGTCCCCACAGGCATGGATAAGGCGTCGGTGCCCATGATCCTGTCATTCCTGGTAAATAATGAGCAAYGGTATTCAACTGGCTTGGTGGTGATGTTAATGTTATAGCTGATTGGTGTACATGCTGACATGTTGTGAATGTGTCATAAAGTAAAGTGGGCTGAAAAACTATCACCTCAAATAAAAATCAACTCTAAAGACCATTTTACTCTATTGCTGCCAGTTACCCTAAACCCTAACCTGTGGTATTTTCCTAGGAGATGGCCCATGCCAGTTATTATAAATGTAAAGCTTTTAAATGTTGTACATAAAYGAATGTGATGCATGGTCTGTTCCCTGTGCTTTGATAACCTTACTGATGCCAGGAGAGCCGCAGTCAAACACTCAAACTTCTCTATTTATTAGCAGCATAGATAAAGTTTTTATTCCATTCAATTAAATTCAATTTTATTTATATAGCGATTTTAACAATGGTCATTGTCTCAAAGCAGATCCACAACATGAAAAGAAAATTTGTGTGTATGAAAGAAGTGTGTATGAGTGAGAAMAGATGTGTTTAGATAATAATGAGATAATAATGTCCCTGATGAGCCAAGGGTGTCGGCGACGGTGGCAAGGGAAAACTCCCTGAGATGGCAATAGGAAGAAACCTTGAGAGGAACCAGACTCAACAAGGAACCCATCCTCATTTGTGTGATAACAAATAACAGGAATTATAACGACATCATGTGTGTTAGGCTGCTGGAAGTTCAGTATAACAGAAGTTGTCCAAGTTATCRTGGAGTCCAGTTCAGGACAGGGATGAGTCAGCAGGTGCAGAGRACAGATGGTGGGTCTGGATCACTGGGAGCTCTACCCCCTCTACGTTCTACCCCCTTTGTAGATTTTGATATTCTGGGAATTACCAGAAGTCTGGAGCTTTGCGATCTTAAGGAATATATAAGGGTGAGTCAAAAATTATCTGACTGTAGAATTTTACTCAGTTAATTAGAACTTTTCAACATAAACTCTAGCACAWCTCAACAAGACAGAAAAAAATGTTTTAGGCTGAGCTGTGAGCAACAAATGCACTACTTTACTTTACTTTCATCCTGTGAAAGTCTGGAGTGAAATCAGGGCTATAGGGAGGATGCTTTAACACCTTAAAACAAAGTTTTGCAGAGTGTCGACAGTTTGGACAGAAGTGTGCGGACGTGCATCGTTATGCAGGATCTCATTGCCCTTGGATAGCAGTCCTCTGAATCTTATATTTAGGCTTAAGCTCTTCAATAGGCATCTCACTGTAACGAACACTGTTGGTTGTTGAACCTTTTTTTTTTGGTAATGTTCAAATACTGGCCCTATGAGAATCCCAGACAACTGTAAGCATCAATTTCCCGACTGATGGTTGACTTTTGGACTTTTTCTTAGTTGGTGATTGAGGATGTTTCCGTTCCATACTCTGCCATTTATTCTCAGACTCGTAGTGATGAATCCATGTCTCGTCACCAGTAACAATTCTCTTTAAGAAACTTTCACCTTCTTTAGTGTATCGGTCCAAATTTTGTTAGCAGATATCTAAACATTTCTGTTTATGGTGTTTACGCACTGAAGTTACATATGAACAAATGTAATACGTTCACGCCTTAATGGGGAGACAGTAGCCTTGGACGAAAAGCATTGCGGCCAACAGGAGTTTGAATCTAAACGGAGAGCGGATCATTTTTGACTCACTCTCATATCTTTGGCCAAATGCCTGGTATCATGTACAACTGTTACTTTAAAGAAAATAAACCATTTTAACACGTTTTGGTGAATTCCTGGAGAAGAAAACATGTAAGTTGTATAGGTGTCCATCTGGATACAAACACGTGTTAGCACGTTAATATTAGGTCCAAGAGGAGACAGGAAAGTAGTAGCATGGAAGATTTAACACGTTAATATCGGATTTGAGGGGAAGAAAGTAGAGTTAACACATTTTATATATAGAAAAAAAAACACTGACAATGAACTTTCAATTTGCAATTATGAGACTGTTGATCCCATCCAGATGGKTTGAAAATTAAACCAATCACATTTTATTCGCATTGATTCACCCCAAGATCAAGGGCTTCATTAGATTTCTCTGAAGAGATGAGATAGGACACCCTTGAGAAACTTTGACTCAGTTTCTTTATGATCTTATCCAGGTAAAGCTCACAGTACTGTGTACTGTATGTATGGATAAGAAGAACTGTTCACATAAGCTATAACAATAGAAATGTAACAAATACAGTATAAGACCTTGTTTAGAGGGACAAGTGAGCACAGTGAGGATATAACTACAGGATTTAACTACAAACTAAAAGAATTCATAAGAGTTTTGTGTACAAATATGACATTGGGCTTAAAGGCTTTTTGMATTATATTGGCTAAAGATAAAACAATAATAAGATCAATATAACTGTCTGACATTTGATATACACACACAGTATGTCACATTGAAATTCATATATTGTTTTGTAAATACATCTAAAATAAGCGCAGAATACATATGCCATTATTCATTCATTAATAGTCTCATTCCTTCATACTAATATTATTACTGCTCTTGTAGTAGATGAGWATTCATTCAGATCAACCTTCAAACCAAGGACAATTTCTATACAGGAGAGTGCAGTAACAAAAACATGAAAAACAAAACAATGAAAAAAGAACATGCGGAATTATGTAATGTGCTCACTCACTCACTTATTATTTATAACACTTATCCTGTATAGGGTAACAAAAGGTCTGCAGTCTATCCGAAGGGACACATGGCGTTAGGCACTAGGACGAGGTGCCAACTGATCATGGGGCACAATKTAGTCCTTCACATGAAAACATGAATTTGGAAATACCAATTAGCCTTATCTGCATCKCTGACTGTCATGACTGTTGGAGGAAACTAGAGCACCCAAAGGAAACCTACCACACTTGGGGAGAACATGCAAACTCCACTATAACATGACCCTTTATAAAGTGGAACGAATTCTAAAAGTAGCATATTTCAATTTAATTTCCTTGCACAGCAATATCTCATCTCAATCACACATACCTTCCTGATTAAASTTTCCTCACCAGTGAGCCTCATTGCTCTCTATTCTGTTCACTGTAGATGCACAGATAAAGAAGTCTCTCTCTCTCTCTCTCTGCTCCATGATGAATTAATCTGAATGTCTTTTCTTTCCCTAGATAATAACTTGTGTTTTCAGAATTACATAATAAGCCTGCAGTATTTTTTTTCCTCAATTGTTTTAGTCTGAACATCACTAAAAGTGTTCTTTATACGTATATTTGGCATTTACATTTCAAAGACTACACAGACTCTGCCTCTCTTCCCCTTTTAATGCACTCAGAATAACCCTTTGTGATGAACAGATACAGCATATTTAAAAGCACGTATGAAAATATATCAGATTATAAAATTTCCCTGGAAAAGAAGTCCATTAAAGTTAAAATTGCTTCATCAATATCACATTCTGGTTGCAAATTGCCCATTTTTTATTGCACTTTCCATTTTTTATGGAAACAAATCAAAGTTCCCACGAATGTTTAATGAAGTCAGTACGGCTCAATCATGTCTTTTCCTTTACTTTAGCTTAGAAACCTCAATATAAGGGATTTTGGAAGTGAAAAATAATAAGAAAATTATGAATACCCCAATACTTGAATACTTCAAGAGTCTTATTTGACACATCTTGAATCCAAATTGCTTTTACATTTCAGCATGATTTGTTTTTATTCTGACAAAATGACTGAAGTTGGGTTGTTTCAATTCACAGCACACATCGGGCATGATATATTAAGCTCTTTGTGCCATCTTCAGGCACAATACGTCTGTATTCTGCACCACAAGCTGTGTGCGGAGGTGAAAATAGTTTGGAATTCTTGTTGGCACTACACACTCAAGCCAAAAAACAAAAAAGGTCACAGACTCTAATATCTCTTTGACTGCGGCTGAGACTTTCGATAGGCTTATCCAATGTCACAACTGTTATTTCAGTCAAGAGTCACATTAATTTCTCTCCAAAATCTTGCATAGATGATGAGAGTTGGACCACTGTGTAAAGGTTTCTCCAGAACATTCCAAAGATTCTGAATGTGGTTAAGGTCTGGACTCTGTGAAAATTATATCTTTGAGAGTCCAATGAAAATGCGCATGCCATAAAGAAAGAAAAAAATCCCTTAATTGGAAAAACCTTATCATTCTGTATATTCAGATATTTTTTGGGGCACATGACATTGCTTAACCTACAATTGACCAACAGAAGACACCACGGATCATAATACTGCCCCCACAGGCTTGTATAATGGGCACTAGACACTTCTTACCCTGATGCACCCATCACTCTGTAACAGGTACACCTGGACTCATCAACCCACATGACCTTTTTCCAAAGGTATCTAGTCTATTCTTTATGATCCCTAGCATATTGAAGCTTTCATTCAGACTAACCTTACTGATGGTTTTCTTAAGGCTCCACATCCGTTTAGTCCCAATCCCTGTTTAGTCCCAATCCCTGTTTAGTCCCAATCCCTCACTTATTTTATTCTACACCACTCAACCCTTTGGCATGTTTCAGAGGTCAGAAAAAAACTGGAGGAAACCTATGCACAGACATTAACAGACATTTTAATGGAATATTCAACAAACATATATGGATGCGATTGTCATAGACTTAKGTCAGGTCACATATAATACATAAAATTGCTAACAAAACAGGTGTCACAAACTAACCGGAGATGGACCAGAAGACTAGCAGTTAGCTCTGTAGCGTGGATGGTAAACCCAAACGCGGAAGTAGCACGAGCAGGCAGGATAACCACATTGGTTACTATTAGAACGCTCCCGAAGCRAGAGCAAGAATTTACACAATGGGTGAAGTGGTGAAGGGTTTGAGTTGAGATGTATGGAATACCGGATGGATCTGGAGCGCCGCAGGCAGCTGGAGCCGGTAGGTGACAGGCGTAATCCGGAGGTTGATGCAGTATGGTCCGATGAATCTTGGTGATAACTTTCTGATTCTGTCTGCAGATGTAGGTTTTTTGTTGATAGCCATACCTTGTCACCTACTTGGTACATTACTCTGAGTGGGTGTCGTTGGCGATGTTGCAGAGTCTAGCGGGTGTTAGCGTGTTGGATGGCCTCGTTTGCTCGTCTCCAGTGCCATCAACACAGTGAACCAACTGTTGGGCCGATGGTACTTCAACCTCCGGTTCTTGATGGTCGAACATCCGAGGTTGGAAACCGTAGCATACCTCGAATGGGCTTAGGTTGATGGCGGAGGATGGAGGATGTGTAGAGGTTGTGAGACAGCTCAGCCCAAATGAGGTAGCGGGCCCAGGAGCACTGGCGATCAGCAATAAAGCATTTCAGGTAGCACTCCAGTTGTTGGTTGGTCTGCTCCATCTGACCATTAGTCTGTGGGTGGTAGCCGGAGGACAGACTGCAGGTGGAATTGATCAGACGGCAGAAAGCCTTCCATAACTGGGACGTGAACTGGGGCCCCCTGTCCGAGACGATGTCTTTTGGGAACCCATGCAGGYGGACTACGTGCTCTAATATCAGCTMRKMTSWCCTTTTGCTAACGRGAGACCGGAGAGGGCCATTTGGTCAACAGCCTTGGAGAACCGGTCGACGATGGTGTGGATGGTGTCTTTTCCTTCGGAAACCGGCAGGCCTGTGATGAAGTCAACGGCAATTTGTGTCCAGGGCCGGCGGGGAACCGGGAGTGGTTGAAGTTGGCTGGTTGCTGTCCTTAGACCTGGCACACACTTGGCACGTCTGGACAAACTCGTCAACATCCTTCCTCATATTGGGCCAGACAGGGGGGAGGAGTGTCCCCACTGGAGTATGTCGGTCCTGATGGCGTCGGGTACATAAAGTCGGCCAGGCGGCACACCTGCCGGTTCGGTCTCCACAGCCTGTGCCTGGCAAACCCTCGTTTCCAATTTCCAATTGATTGGTTCGAGAATCTTGGTGGGTGGTAGGACAGACGTGGGGTCCGCCCCGGGATGTCTTCCTCATGTTGTCATGAGAGGGCGTCGGCATTGGTGTTCTTGGACCCTGGGCGGTATAACAGGTGGAAGTTCTAATTTTCAAAAAACAATGCCCACCGCGCCTGCCTGGGGTTGAGTTGTTTCAGGGTGCGGATAGTGATGAGGTTCGATGGTCGGTCCAGACGATGAATGGCTCTCTGGCGCCCTGGAGCCAGTGTCGCCATTCCTCCAAGGCYCACTTTATGGCCAGCAGCTCGCGGTCCCCTACTCCGTATTGCTGCGGAGTGGGGTCAAATTTCGTGGAGAAAAAACTACAGGGCTGCAGTTTTTGGTCTGGACCTCGCTGGGAGAGAACAGCCCCAGCGCCCACATCCGAAGAGTCCACTGGTGGCAGGTGAGGAGGAGGGCCGGATGGTACCATGGCGAAGTCCATTGGAAACATACTCCATCGCATCTCGTGGTTGGATAGTGAATAGAGGTGGCCGTGAGGTGGGATGGAGCCTGGCTGAAGGTCGMTGTGGAGKTAGGTGGTATTATAGGATAATGCCTTTAATGGTCTTTATCTYAGGTCTTTTGGCGTAAGAAGAGTCGATGAAGTTACCCTCGGCACCGGAGCCGATGAACACGATGCTTCTGACTCGTTTGTGGCCAAACTGGAGATGTACTTTTACCGTGAGACGGGAATCATTGGTCAGGGTGGTGGARAGGGAGATGGAACCCGGTGAGCCACTCTCATTTCTCACCGGGTCTGTGTGCGTTTCCCGGTCGCAGCGGACAGATGGCTCGGTGGTGTACTGCAGATCCACAATAAGCGCAGAGCCCCTCTCTAAATCGGCGTTCCCGTTCTGCACCGGTTAAGGAGGCGTGTCCTAATTGCATGGGTTCCACGGCTCCCATATCAACCACGGCAGGAGGTGGAGAACCAACGGTAGCAGTGAATGAGGAGCGGGCGTCTGAGACTGGAGCGTGGGAGAAGAAAGGGGTGGTTTGAGGCGCGGGATGATGTAGTAACGTCGTGATGGGCGGCAGGGTACGAGGAGCTGGCTTGGGGCGAGCGAGCAGACGTTGGTCGATCCGACGGGCGAGTTGAATTAAACACTCCAAGGTCGCTGGGAGCGCTTGTCCGGTGAACTCGTCCTTTATGCGCGAAGCCAGTCCCTCGTAGTAAGTCGTCTGGAGACAACAGGTTCAGTACATTTAAACAGGACTGTTAAAGAAGCTGCAACCAACTACAAGAAAATGCAATGCTTTAAATTAAATCTTCTGCATATTCTGTGCTTTACACATCTAGCATAACTAAGACCACCCACACTGTTTCACTTTTTACTTGTACTGGTCTGATATTGCTCTGTTTTTTCTTTAAAAAAAACAACACATTATCAGTACAGTATTCACATTTCCCCTTTAGTCCTGAGCTGTGGGTGACTGTTGCAGCTTTTAAAATGAAAATTTACCTTCATGCAGTACATTTTTAGATAGTCACCAGGTGCAGTTTGCATGATCAGACAGTAAATTTAACCTTTATTTTGACATAAAAATATTTTTGAAAACCTCCATAATATTGCGTTATTCCACCAAAACAGCTCTGAACCATAGAGCCGTGACCTCCACAAGATTTCTGAAGGTGTTCTGTGGTATCTGCCACTAATACATTAACGGCAKATGCTATAAAACCTGCAAGTTGTGAGTTGGGGCCACCATGGATCAGATTTCTTTGTCCAGCACATTCCAGAGATGCTTAATCAGATTGATATCTAGAGAATTTGAAGGCCAAGTCAACACCTTGTTATGTTCCTCAAACCATTCCTGTACTATTTTTGCAGGGTGTCAGATGTATTATCCTGCTGRAAGAGGCGACTGTTGTTAGGAAATACCATGGCCATGAAGGAGTGAACTTGATCTACAATGTGTAGAGCGGGTGGAACATGTCAAATGCAAGGACTCGAGGTTTTCCAGCAGAATATTGGCCAGAGCATCACACTGTCTCTGCCGTCTTCTGTCTCTAGGGCTTCTGACCATAGTGCCATTTCTTACCCAGGTAACACACACACACAGCCATCACCATGATGCAAAAGAAAATTCATTCATCAGAGCAAGCTATTTTTTTTCCTTGCTCAACAGTCCATTTCTGAAGCACTGTCGGTGCTTTCATTGGGGTCAGCATGGACACTCTGACCCCTTCCTGTWGCTATGCAGCTCCATGTTCTTCATATTTCCTGGCACCATTCTATCATAACCAGCATCAACTTTTTTACTGCAATTTGAGTTACAGTAGCTCTTCTGTGGAATTAGACCACGCGCATCTGTGAGCCTTGAGTGGCCATGACTCTGGTGCCAGTTTATTGGTTAGCCTGTTTGCTCCTTGACCTCCACAATTTGGCCACTGTCAAATTCACTATACAGTATGATCCTTATTCTTGTTCATTTCCCCAGATTTCCACACATCAGCTTCACCCTCTGCCTAATGCATTCCACCACATCATTGCTATTGACTTTATCGGTAAATGGTTTTAATGCTATGGCTGGTAAGTGCACATCTGATGTCAGCCCACAGTGAATTGACTGCAGTATCATGTTATCATGTTGCAGCACCACTGCAAAACTAAAGAAGCAAATAACAGCCACTAAGCATGGCTTGGCTGAATGACTTCATTTAAGGGAAGTTGGGAATTGGGGTGAATTTGTGTGTGTGTGTGTGTGTGTGTGTGTGTGTGTGTGTGTGTGTGTGTGTGTGCGTGCGTGCGTGTGTGTGTGTGTTGTGTGTGTGTGTGTGTGTGTGTGTTGTGTGCTTGCATTAGTGACAGAGACATAGATTTGGTTTAAAAATATTCCCTATCCTCTTTCTCTTCTCCTCCAGGGCTCTGATATTATTAGACTTCAACAGGCAGTGTAAAGGATTGCTCAGTTTCTTTATTATATTAGAAAGTCAGCAGTTTCTCCGGTTACTTCTGCTCTGCTGTATCTGTCTGCATTTAGCTAAGACTTCTTCTCTTCCCTTTAGCCACCTGGATATTGACTTTGGCTTCTTAAAAAGGAAAAGGTACAACCGGGACTGAATTCCTAAACTCAGCTGAAATATGACTAGTTACCTTCCTATGATGTTTGCCATTGTCTGAAATGATTCTGCAAAAGAAAAATCACTTTAATAAACCACTAGGTTCAAAACCTAGACAGATCAAACTGTTTGAGTCTCGCCATTTGAAGGCTCCTGCCAGGCAAAGCTCCTGTTTCACGACGGATCGAAATCAGAATAAATGATGTAAAACTTTCATGAAAAGCAACATAATGATGACAATGCAGCCTCCCTCTGTCTTTTTATATTTTATGTCCTAAATGAGAAATATCGATTCAATCCAGAGTTTGAAATGCGTGACAAAGTCAAGCAGAACCGTTTAAAAAAAAAATCACTAAATGATTCAATGAGAAGTTGATCATGTTGATACTTAAGCTTCTTTGAAGCCATMTAATCCACCAAGCACTAAATTAAAAGTCTAATTAAATTTATTTAGTAAAATTAGTCATGTTTGTTTTTAATAGGGGTGGTATAGTGGTTAGCATTGTCATCTTGCACCTCCAGGGTCTGGATTTAATTGCTGGCCGAGGTAGATATCCGCCCCAGTGCATGGAGTTTGCATGCTCTCCCTGTGCTTGGTGGGTTCTCTCCTGGTACTCCAGTTTTCTCCAAAAGTTCAAAGATTAGGCACCTGCCCAGGGTGTATCCAGGTACTGATTAAAAGGATGAAAGGACGTTCACACCATTTGTTCATTGTGAATTACACACTCTGTGTCAGTTGTGCCAGTTGTTACTAAGCCTTGTATTTCTGTTTTGCTAACATATTTTTTTTTTCATTCACTCCATTTCTTGGATCGCTTCTTGTCTTGCCTTGTTTGTTGATTGCGTGGTTGATTTTGTTTGCTAAGACGAATAAAGTTTAGCAGAATTGCACCTGCGTCCTCACCTCTACCTCTGTTTCTGACAATTAATATTTTTCTTGACATTCTTCACAGTGAAATAAATATTTTTCGCTTTCAATAACCGTAAAAGATCTATCCAGCAGGAACTCTAATATTGGATGACCATTGTAATTTGGTGGTAATRATGCTTTTTGATGATATTTTTTAACGTCATGATATCAGTACATAGCTTTTGAAAGTTAGAATGACTTTGAGATCATGTTGGAAAACAAAATTGTGAAATCAAACACAAAACAACATTTAAACATTTATTGCTGATTAACATTTATTCGCATAATTTCCATCAAAATCAAAGGTCCCGTAAATTTCTTTAGAATTCTGGTCAGATATTGGGATGAACACAAGAGCTTCTTGCATATAGTGTGTGTCTCTCATGTCTCATGTTTCACATATCTTAGTGTTTTAAGGTTACCTTTTTGTTTCTTTTGGTCTTTTGGGGAAAATTACCATAAGATGCATCTTAGCTCCAGAATTACTGTACTGTATTATAGTCTTTGTGATGCTCATTGGTATCTATATGCATTTACAAGCTTCAACTGCATTTTCTTTTGGTCCAGTGGTAAGCCCGCAGTGCTCCCACTACATTGACTGAACTTAAAATCCTGCTYAGGTATTTGGTTTTGAAGTAATTTTTACAACATTGTATTAGGGGTCTTTGTTGTCCCATCATCATGTAGTCAATGTTTTTTTTGGCATCATTTCATCATAGTAATTCTATTATGGAAAAACAGCCCCACTTCCAACAGTAGCTCCAATTCTGTAGGGGCAGTTGTAACTCAGAGTGTTAAGGCACTAAGTTACTGATTGGAAGATCGGTGGTTCAATACATGGCGGTGTAGTGGTTAGCATGGTTGCTCCTGCAGCTCCAGGGTCACAGGGTCGATTCATGCCTCAAGTCTATGAGCGTGGAGTTTGCATTTGTCCCTGTGCTTGATGGGTTTCCTCCGGATACTCCGGTTTCCTCCCACAGTCCAAAGACATACAGATTAGGCTAATTGTTGGTCCCATATTCTCCGTGTATATGTGCTTTGCAATGGATTAGAACACTGTCCAGGGTGTTCCCCGCCTCATGCTAAAACAGTTCGGGATAGCCTTAGTCTGCCCTCAACCCTATACAGGATCAGTGGTATAGATGAATGAATAAATGAAAGTTTCCATAAAAAATAGAAGTCATATTGTATGATACCCATAGCTCGGGTTAACTCCTATCAGTTTCATATATTTCCTCTAGTACAGATAGGGAGGGAGATGGCAAATGGAAACCAGACTCTTATCACCTTCAAAAGTAGAAAATATGTCAGCAGGCTATGTGTCAAACCCATGCAAAAAACATGATCCAGACCCCTCCACATTCAGATCCCCTGAATCACTGCCATGAGCCAATGAAATGTTCCTTTGGGTCAATCAGTTAGTGTGTTTAATCTTCTAGGTGAAATGGTGGTTTTATCACATCTCTCCTTTCTGAGTTATGTGGCTGTAAAAGGAAAAGTCTGGTTACAATGCACTGTTATATGACATGGTTTCCTATTGTATTATTGAGTACCATAGTAATATACCATATGAGTAATGAGTACACTAAATATAATAATAATAATAATAATAATAATAATAATAATAATAATAATAATAATAATAATAATAATAATATTATTATTTAAAAAAAATTATCACTGCAAAAAGTGTTATAACAATATACAAAACATTAAGGCAGGAAAAGGTCAAACCAGGACTGGTTATAAACAACAAATCGAAAGAGGAATCAAAAAATGAGTTTTAAAGCAAGGGATCTTCATCTTTACATGTAATCTTGCACATTACACATCACATATTAATGCACATTTTGCACACCCAGGAACTTTGCATATTATTTTGCACATTATCTTGCTCACGACAGACATGCTTTTCTATATCCCAATTTCGTTTTAATTCTATTATTTGACATTTTTTATAGCTAAAAGTTTTCTATATTTCTCTATATTTCTATATTTGTATAATTTTTTTTTGTTATTTCACATTTGATATTCTTTATTTGAAAACTAAATTTGTTAATTTTTAGGTCATCAATGGTTATACAAGCATTACACTGCATATCATACTGTGTATGTGACAAATGAAATTTTTATTTGAWTTGGTGTGATACATATTAAGATATTCATAAACATGGAACATACTTAAAATGCAGGCAATGGCAAGACTTTGCAAAGAATAAATGTTTATATACTCTAAAGYGGTTCTCCATGCTTTTCCTGGAGGACCATCAGTCCTGCACATTTTATTGTTTTTTTCTGCTCTATTCCTGCTTATACTGTCCAATTAAGGAAAGACAGTTGATTAGCTGATTAGTAAAATCATGCATGCTGGGAGCTGAGAAAACACTTTAGAAATGCTGGGCAGGAGGTCCTCCAGGGCTGGAGTTAAGAACCATGGCTTTAAAACCAGGAAGTTATTAGGAAATGAAATTTAGAGATCCTGATCCTGTGTTTTGCTGATGTGGAGGGCAAATGTCCTGGGTTCGTGTTATATAGACACATATTATCTACATTTGGGGTCATCAATAACTCAATAAAATCAATTTAGTTTAATATTATGCTGAGCTGACTGGCTTAAAAAAGCAAATGCCCTGCCAATCTCTACATCGGTAGCCTATTCTGTTTATGAAAATAAAAATAGTGACACTTTATCAAAGACTATAAATTCATAGTGGAAAACAAGTCACCACTTTGATGATAAGTGCCATCCACATCAGTCTCTCTAGTCTCATTCCCTGCTTTAAAGGTCACTTACAGAGTATGATGAGCCTCATCATTGGTCTTGACTTGACTGATCACTCAACTCATGACACATGACACAATGCATGACACAATTTCTTTCTTTCTTTCTTTCTTTCTTTCTTTCTTTCTTTCTTTCATTCTTTCTTTTTTTCTTTCTTTATAGCATTTTCATTTCTTTTATCAGCATTTACACATCACAGTGCATGAATTCTACAGTTTAATCAAAGATGCATATGCATTATGGAGACATTTAGAGCTAGAGTTTAGACTTTACAAACTAAATCAATTGGATTGTGAATTATGTCCACAATCCATCTTGTTGTGGTGCTTAAAGTTTCAGACAGCCATTACAGCTAGTTCTGGTTAGCCATATAGCTAGTTCTTTTTTGAAAAGAAAGAGTTGAATTTGTACAAAACACTGAATGCATTTTTGCACAGAATAAGGTTTGTGGAATTCTACCCCAGGGAAAATACCTTGTATATGCACCATAATTACATGCACCACAATTTTGATTTAAGTCAAACCTATTAAAATTAATAATTAAATGAATAACCTATCCCTTTAAGATGTGGCAAACCTTGATCAAACTCTAATGTTTACTGTATTAGGAAAGCACTTAGTTCGCAACATGTTCGCAACTAAAATATCTTTAAGCAGAGTGTGTGTTAAACTGTAGTGAACTCTGCAAGAAGATATAATAGGTAACAAAATAAACAAAAACATTTCTATGTCATTTTATAAAAATATATAAATTAWATTTTTGTACAAGTATTAAATGCTGTACATCATGGACAGGAAAAAAAAACATCCATTCAACACATGATTTTCATAATTTTGTCTCTTAGAATTCAGAATTCAGCAATGGTTACAACTGAAAGGTTTTCCCACATGCCAAGAGATTTTTTTTTTCATTATGTATTCATGTACTGTATGTGTAAATGTCTAAAAACTCATATAGTTGTAATGGTCCAGTATCCTATTCTTGGGCATATAAGGTATGACTGGTATTAACCAGCTACAAGCAATAAATAAAACAACCCTTGAACATCCCAGTGTAGTTCTTGTTGACCAGCAAATTGGGATGGCATGATCCATGTTTTTTTTGTTTTTTTTTTGATGATGATGATACATGGGTACATGATATGGTGTTTCCTGTATGATTCTATTTTGATACAGTATGATGCAACTCTACCAGCTAACATAAATGTTGTCATATTAGTTTTATTTCACACAGCTCTTCATTTAGACAGAACCTTATGCTATACATAGTCAAGAGGTGAGGAAAGCTTGAAGAGAGGCTTGCAACTGTCAGGAAAGCGTGTGCAAGGCCAGGGAGAATGACGCTAGCTCTACATGTGTCCTGTGGTTCCTGGCAGGCATTCTTGTCAACGCTCTGCTTGATCTCCCCAACTCTCTCCTGGATTATGTAGATTACCTGAAAATGCTCTTCTCATTCTCCTCAATTTCGTCAGACCTACCACCAAGTAGAAAACTTCTAATGCTCCTAGATCTCCTCAGTCTCTTCTGAATCTCACTGTTGCTGTCCTGGGTCCTGAGTTTTGATGAGAACCTGACAAGAGCCCAGGAGGAACAGGAAATCTCCAGGAGTAAACTAATTTTCTCACCAAAATTGCTCTTGGTGTGATTTCTAGTCTGACTCTTGTATGTATATAAAGAAACATTTAAATACCCTTGGTTTGGAATTGGTGCTGGGAACGCTGATCCCATTGTATTACATTTTAAAAAAAATATAATTCCAGTATCAGTATAACTGATACTATAACTCTGAGTTATAGTAATCGCTGATCGCATCCTAGAGGTTACTCAGCTCAGTATTGGTGAGCAAGCTGTAAGACATTTGATAAAATATAGACCTGCCATCATCCTTGGACCCACATATCTGGTGTCATTTTAAATGAGGTTGTGTAGAATTCATTTGTAGCATGAAGAGATAATGGGTTTTGAACGTTTTGTTATAATTTTCATTGGCCATTTTAAACATCTTTCTTATGGTTTTGGGTTAATTATAATAATTAATCATACTGAGCCATACAAAATCAACAAGATTTAGGCGGCTTCTGAACCATCACAAGAGTAGTAATAAGGGAAAATTCCAAAAGAGAAGGAGAATTTTAAGTGTCCTTTTTTATCTCATTAATGACACTTAGAGTTGGCTGAAATGCTGACACTATAAAATTAGTAGTCAAACAATAAAACAACAATTAGCCAAAATTCAGGATTAAAAGGAAGCGGAAACTACTTCTAATCACTGTGATTTACACAAGTGCTTTGCTTCATCTGTGTGCCAGACTTCAGCTCCTGTGGGCTTTGAAGGTTTTGCTTTTCTAACCAGCCTTTCTTTGATCGTAAATGATTTCTGTGTAACTCTGTCACACTGGAGCCTGAGGTATGTAGCAGCATCTGCGATGGCACTTCCTCACAGGTAATTAAACAACCATAACAAACATGAAAGATGTTATGGCTTTTTTATGGCCCGCAGGACAGACAATTGCCAAAAGAGATTGCCAAGGCAGGAACATGAACACGGAAATTGATTATGGCRAAAATGTCTGGGTAACATTTTAGGGTAGTCTACATAGGGCGAGATGACAGGCATAAAAGTACATAAACATTTAAAAAGATGTATTCCAACAACCACCAGGTCTCATGGAAAAGAAAGATTACTACAGTATAAGGGAAAATGTATGAATGAATAAATAAACGAATGCTTCTAACTTTTCAAAATTTTTGAAATTATATATTTAAACAATGTTTACACACTTGATATGACAGCATTGCTAGTTAAAACCATATAATTCTTTGATCTTGCATACAAAAGTCAATATTTGAACCTCATAATATTAATTCATTTTGTCAGAAAAGTCAGACTATTAAGCTCAAAAATCTTGAATTAGATTCTCGCAAATTAAACTTACATAAATCATGCTATTGAGGTAGCACTAAAAGTTACTAGTGCTTTGGCCTTTTCTTTTTTCCCACTGAATTTTAAACTGATTTGGTTAAAATGTAAATAAATAAATAAATAAATAAATAAATAAAAATCAAGGGGACTGTAAAAGTAAGTGCTGAATAGTTTCTCTCTGCAAGTATTTCCAGTTTTCCTTATTACAGCAAGGATTGATTGAACTCAGATCAGTGCCTGGGACACTCAGATATTATGGCTTGGTCTGCTTAGCTCTGCTTTCTCTGTACAGCTATAGGCGTTTACATTTGAAAGCTATGAAGCATGAAATTGGTTGTATATATGTGGATTTAATTGTATTGATATGTGCATTGATTAGGCTAGGTCGATGAAGTGTTACTTTTAGATGATTACAGCCATAACGTTTACCAACCAGTTACTGTTCCAGGTTCGCTATAAGCACAGTTATTAATGACATGGGAATTTGTAGCTGCACTTTTGACATGAAGATGTTGTAGACGTATCGATTCGACTGAACGCAGCARAATCCCCCAGTGTATTAACACCCGGGATGTTAAGAAAGACATCCTGGTGCCAGACGCCACTGCACACCCACAGAGGCCCTTTAGAGCCACACCCCTGAGGGGCCAGAGATTTCGCAAACTAGGTAGTTTATAATGGTTTTAATATTATAGCTGATCTGTGCATGTCCACTTGGCCATAAATTAATTGTAAAAAGGTCAAATCAGTACTACATATGTCACTGAGTACATACATCATAATGTAGTACTTTCGAGATGGCAGCAGTTTTCCTTGCAGCTTGCAGAGACAGTGCAAATTGCTTTGGTATTAGATTGCTGTTCATCGGTTTTACTATTAGTCTGACAAGCATGCACGTACACACATCCTTGCAGAGGTCAAGWCTCCTGTTAGCAAGAAGGGAAAGTAATTAAAGCATAACCTCATTATGATTTGATAGCTCTCCATACCCTGTTCATCATTAGAGATGAGATATTAGATGCATTAGAGCAACCAAAAAAAGAGTTTATTACAGAAAGWTATAACATATTTCTAATTAAATGGAAAATAATTTATTCTGCTCATTGAAAAACATTTCTAATCACAAATTAGTAGGTTTGCAAAAAATTATGCGGTTTGGGTTTTTTACCATTTGCATGTTGATTAATATATCAAGAGCATCACCACGATCATCAGATGAATAATAAAACATGTAGCATGTGCTAACAACATTCTGCCTTATACAGATGTGGCTGGAGTTGTGAGTTTGTACTCTTGTAAATTTTTTAGGCAGCACTGATCTGAAATCCTATTGTGTTCTAAAGCCTCATCAAGTCCCTAGTAGTGTTCTGCTTGGCCATGAAAGTGACGAGTACCTTCAGCTTCACACAGCTTGCTAACCAGGATTCTCATGAAGCTGATTGATTATATAATTTTTTCTAGGATTTTGGGTAAAAAAAAAAAAAAAAGCTTTCACTTGTTTGAGCTTCCCAAATGTAATTGGGTTTTTCATGAAAGGCCATGAGCACAAAAGCAAAAAAAAAAAAAGAAGAAAAAAAGGAGATTAACAAATTCTCTGTCAGTCACGCAGGCTGAACTCCTGGTGCGTGATTAGCGGGACTGTAATCCCTCTCCATTTAGAGGAAAATGTTCTCTAGACCGATCAGGACCAGTGGACTGAATCCGGTCCGGGAATAACAACAACAACGGAGACTCTGTAGGAAAAAAGATTGGGGGAACATTCAGAGAGATTAATGAGGGACATAGAGACAGAGAGAAAGAGCAAGACAGAAAGGCAGACAGGAAAGCAAGAGAATGGCAAATAGAGGCATAAGAGGGAAAAGCTAGAAAGAAAGAAAAGGAACAGATTAGAGGTTGGAAGAAATTAGTTTAATATGAAATAAAAAAAATCGTATAAAGAATAAAGAACTCTACATAGCAGAAAGTGTGTGAAGTGCTCTGGTATGAAAAGGAATAAAACATTTAAAGACATGGAGTTATAGGAAATAATAAACAATGTGGTGGAGTTACTGTTGCCACAAGAAAATTGATTATTTTCTTATAACAGCATGTTCCAAAATCTTGTATTACTTTTATACCAGAGCATTTTGCACACTCTAGCATTATTATTATTTTTAACAAGCAAGTCAAGGTTTTGATCTATTTATAGTTGTGCTTAATGTAAAACTTGTTTTTAGGAGTCGAAATATTCAGTTTAGCTTTTCTAATGAATACCTATAGGTGCAGGTGTTTGTCTACATTAAGCAAGTAGTTTATTAATAGTTTATTTTAAAGGAGATTATTTAAACCACTTAAATCAAACATCACTATTATTCAACATTTGGATTTCACTTATGTTGCTGGTTAAATTTTAGACAGATGTCTAAGAACTGCAAAAGTTTCAATAAATTCTGTCCATATGTCGATTTAAGACTCTGCTACAGTTTGACGCATATGCAGCTGGCAGGACGGATAGAAAATCAGACTGGCACAGTGGTAAAGTTGCTTGCCCTATCATCAGGAGATTGCTAGTTTGATTCCCAGATAATGTTGTAACCCCTTGCAGCTGGAGCCGATTGGCCGAGCCCTTTCAGTGGGGAGGGATAAGGGGTACTTTATGCTGTCTTGCATCAATCACGTCTCTACAGCCAGTCACAGGCATCTGTCAGCAGGTAGCACTGTCCTCTGAGTGTGTTATGCCGCACATGAGCGAGTAGCTCGAAAAGTTGTGCTGCATATGACGATGGGGGGGGGGCAATTCCACCTATTATGGGTTGGAATTGGATATGACTAAATTAGGAGCAAAAAAAAAGGGAAATCCAAAAAATGGTTGAAACGTAAAGATATCAATAAAAGAGCCAGACAAAATCTCTTTTATTTACGAATGTGATTTTAGGTAAATTAGTTAAGCCTTTGTCACTTTCTTTAAATGTAGTCAGAGTGCAGGGTCAGCCATGGKACAGCACCCTTGGAGAGTTAATGTGAAAATGGCACAAACAATAATTCAACAGCTCTTGACATCGTCTTCTTCCTTTTCTAGAGGTTGATAAGAAGAATTTGAAAAAAAGATATACATTTTTAAATATTAAAAAAAACTTAAAGTTGCAGATTTGCTAAGTACTGACACTGGAGACTCCTGACAGAAAACAAATAATTTAACTTTTTAAAATTTTTTTATTCTTATATGTGGGGAATCTGCCGTATACAATACATCGATGAGTCCTAACATTTCAATGCAAACTTTAAGACCAATATTGTGTGGGTTCTCTTGTGCTGCCTGGACAGCTCCGACTTACTGGGGCAGGAATCCACAAGACTTCAGGTGGTGTTGCGTTTTTCTTACGTTTTTGTGTAAGTTAGCATATAAACAGTAATGCATTAGAGCTAGTGCCTTAATATGAAACTTTGCATTAATGAAGGTGTGAACTATTGTCAGAGCTGCAGTTATAGAAAATGAACCAATCATAAGATGTGAGAAAGCAGTAAAGGATGAGAAATGTTAGTGTTCACACAGGTAGAAAGAAAAAACCATGAAAGCAGGAATGATCGACAAGTTTCTATTTTTTCTATATTTCTATATTTTTTGTTGTGATTTGGGGACAGAATAAACAACTATAAAGTCTGGGTTTGAAATAAATCAGTCATCATGATATGTTTCTTGAATGAGTTTTAGTCTATTCTATTTTTTGGTTTGTTTATTGTTTGAAATAATGTTAATTAGATGCCAGACAATGTTTTTAATTTTAATACAGTGTACCTGGTGTGGATTCTGTCTGTGGAAATTCTAGAAATATAAATCAGTTTTATTCATCAGATACAGTATGTGATGCCTAATATGTATCTAATTGAACTGGGCTGCTATCATAATGAAATCTGTGGGAAAACTATTATTTTATTTGAAAAAGTTGTATTTAATGTGGAAAAGGATCAGGGTTTAAATATGTTAACCCGTCTATTAATTTATTTTAAATGAAAAGATTTAATCAGCAGTTTTCACTTAAAACCAGTAGTTTATTATTATTATTTTTTTTACTTCCACATACAGACACTGTGCATTTAAAAGAAATGAGGAGCTTTGCCTAAATGGGAAATTAAGGAAAGTCTCTGGAGTTAAGCTCCCTCATGAAGTTGGTTTACATGATGAAGAGYGTACAGCTGTTAAAATACAAAGGCATCCAGTTCAATTGCTTTGATTGCTTGAAACCCATGATTTAATTTCATGGGTTTCGTAATGTATTTCATATTCTCTTTGTTATCATTTCAAAATTGTTTTGAAAAAACATGTCTATGAGTAGCTGTGATGGACAAAGTACACAAATCTCGTATCTGGGTAAAAGTATAGATTCCCTTGCTAAACTAAAAGTAGAAGTCCTTATATACTAGCGTACAAATGTATTTCTTCACAATAAATAAAATGATGGGAATTACATTAATAAAATAGGAACTTTGTCTGTCGTTGAAAACCTAAACAAAAACTATATCCTCTCGGGGCATTCGCCCTTTATTTGAGAGAGGGTTTGTGTCTTTTTTGTACTATTAAATCTTTCTCTCTCTCTCGCCGGACTCTCCCAAGAGGTTGGGGCTTTGCCTCTAAACAGCGCACTTTGTCTGTCTGTCTGTCTGTCTTTCGTTCTTTCTTTCTTTCGCCCTGATACCTTACCGGTGATACCCAAATGATTGAGCGAAGTGCCACGGTATCAGGACCCTTATACAGACACGCCGACAGGTGCGGCGCGTTCACACTGATTGCGGCGTCCTGGCAACCGTATGTATAAATGGCTGCGCCTTTGCCTGTCCAGAACTCCATGTGGTGGCAGCCTGCGGATCTGCCCGTTCTGGACAATTTATGCCCCTCATGCGGCCCGCGTCGTTACACTCAGCATTCATCACCACCAGTATACAGTACTAATCCCTGGCCTGATCATCTGTCATCATCTGCACCTGTCTCTCGCTGGTTCATGCCTTAAGTTAGATGTTTTTTTATGCTTAAATGATTCATACAGTAGGTCACTGCGTGGCTTAACAAACAAAACATTTTTTCTGAAATTGTTCAGGTACAGGGTACTGGACTGAAAACGAAAGCCAAAAACATTGCTAAAAATGAGAAGCAAAAAAGTCCTTCAAGGAAGCATATAGAATTTACTGTAGAGTTTAAGTCACAGTAAAAGAGTCTCTCTCTCTCTCTCTCTCTCTCTCTCTCTCGCATGCTCTGTCTGCTTCCAGTCTGTGTACATCCTATTTTGTCATTACTTGAAGCCGACACCTTTTAAGAATTATTATTAAAAACATAATAGCCTGTTGCAGTAGATAGCGTTAGTACCTCTTTTAATGCTACACACCATTGTGGTAATGAACACAATGTTGTGCAGAAATTTAGTGATTGTAGAAAGTACAAATACTTGTAGTTTGATGTAGTAGAGCAAAATGAAATAAAAAGAATCCACTAATAAAAATGTACATAAACTAATAAATGTAGTCCACCACTCATAAGGAGACATGATGAAACTTTTAACTGTGCAGTTTGCAAGCTTCAAATGTTAATATTTCACTAATAAGCACATACTGTGTATTGCAATAGAAATTGCTCACTATATTATAGTCAAGCGATTGGAACTCAATTCCTATCCAAAACTGGCTGTGCTTTTTGGGTGGGAGGAATCTCTCTCTCTCTCTCTCTCTCTCTCTCTCTCTCTCTTTCTCTCTTTCTCAGATACAGTATACAAGGAGGATGGCTTTAATGAAAATAGGACATGGCTGGTGACCAAATTAAAGAGAAAGTAATGGGAAAGATGCCCAAATAAAAAAGTTGGCAGTAACTGCAACACAGTGATGCACTAGGTATCATTTGCTGCCCCATAGTTCCAGGGTCTGTATTTTAATCCACACACACACACACACACACACACGCGCACACGCGCACACGCACACACAGACACACACAAATAACAAGAATAATAATAAGAATAATAGAATAATAACAATAAAAAAAACAAATAACAAGCAAATACTATACACCTCATCAACATAATGTGATGATAATTTCATTTTGAAATATTCTCTTAGAAATATTTATTTTTGCATTCCATATTTGTCCATTACCATATATAAGGGAATACAGACAGTGAATAGTTTTATAAAAAGTTAGCTACAATTGATATGTGTGTCTAGTGTTGTAAAAGTGAAACATTGAAAATGATGAATAAATAAATGAATTAATTAATAAACACTACTAAAAGAAGATGGAAGAGCATATGGTAAAAACWTACATTTGCATATAAACACATACAGTATATCTGATAGATGTTTACTGAAAGAATATCGAGTGTTYTAAAAAGCAAAACAGAAGATACTTTGCAATTAGAATGTATAATGTAAGCCCAGTCTTACAGATCTATTCTCTAACACCTTAGCATAATTCCCACTATATTTTCTTCCCTTTTCTACAAATATCATGACATTTGACTTTTTAATATTTAATTGAAGCTTTTTATGTTCAAACCATCTTGCTATTCTCTCCATTCTTCATCTGTTTCTTTTATAATTAATGTCACAATATAAAATGTTCTGTTACCACAAAACATTATAGGAAAAAAAAAGTGAGCATTGAAGAAGAATTATTGATGTAAATAAGAAATAATAAAGGACCGAACATACATCCTTGTGTTATGCCACCAGTTATTTGAACTTTATGAAAAACCAGGCCAACACTTACAGTACTTCTTTCTCTTACTCATATACTGTTAATCTTGTCAGGGTATAACCATGACTAACTGAATTGTTTCAGTTTATCTAGCAAAATATTATGACTAACCATATTAAACACTTTTGAATGATTTAAAAAAATACCAAATGCAAATCTATTGTGATTTATTGCTACCTGCTTTTTATCCACTAGCTGTAATCCATAGAATGCCATATCCATAGRATATCCTTTGGAGATTCTCACGTTCGAGAGCAGTGCCTGCTGAAAGATAGATCAATGGTTTGTTGTATTGCAATCAATCTAATGTGTTTCATTTAAGTAGTACTGTATCTACATGTAGACAGGATTTGTGGACAACCCACATGAACACATTAAAAATCCATGCAACCTTTGATTTGCTGAAGGTGCAATTATTTAGTATTTCTGGAAGCAGTATCCAATATGAGTGCAGATGTATAGTGATTGGTTCATGTAGTCAGGTTTGATTATTTAAATATGCATATTATGTACACAGATGATTTAACCAAATTTGAATAGAAGACTCTTAYTACTTTTAAAACATGCCTTTGAATCTAGTGTTAAAAAGAAAACAAAGACTATACAGATACATAAACGTTAAAAAGAGCTTTGTTCTRCTCCAGAAATCGTTATGTGTTTTAATTTATAATCCCAAGTGCACGGCTATAAGTGTGCAATTATGGATGAATCTACAGCATGCCTGTGGTGGCCAGCGCCTTCTTCTTTTTTTTCCCCCTCAGTCTCACAGCAGGAGTCTCTTACTGCTATCTGCTTTGAATTCCAGAGCATCTTGCCACCGTGCTTGCTGTGAGCCGATGCCTCCCGCWGAGTTCTTGCACGTCTCCCATCATGCAGATGGCACACTGTAGACTACTGTAAAAAGAGTGCTATAAATGCAATTCCTGATATCTTAGCCTCAAAGGATATGTTTATTAAAGAGTCAGAAAACAACTTTTACATTACTTGCAGCATTATTCAGAGTGACTTATCAATGTGCTAGATAGTCTCCRGTATTTGGTCATTACAAACTACMGACATTAGAACTTTGTTGCAAAGTGCCTGTTGGCAGTTACAACTGTGAGACACCTTTGGCATGAAGTAATTAAATTTTTGCCGGATGTCTGGTCTATTTCTCTTGGCAAATCATCTTCAGTTTCACAAGCATACAGAAGCTTTGGTTTGGTTTGGTTTGGCTCCATCAGTAGTTTGGCTCGGCCACGCAAGGCCTTCTTGAGTTATTCTGGCTATAATCTTATGATCACTATCTTAAAATCTCAAAATGTTAAAAAAAAAAAAAAACAGGCTTATTTTCTTGAAATTACATTTTCCTCTAATATATCCCAGTATATAGCTCCATTCATGTTTTGGTGATGTGTAATGACCCGGTACCATTTACAGAGAAATGTGACGCRGTGAATTATTATTTAAGGTCCTATTTTTGTTTCATCTGACCAGATTATACTSTTCCAAAGGATTTCAGATTTTTCAATGTCAGGAATAGAAATGTGGAAATTGTGGTGCAGTTCATAACACACTGCTCTCTGTGTAAATGTTGTTCCTGCTGCTTTCAGTTTGTCTYRCAACCCTTTTTGAGTAACTGTAGTAGCCTCTATTTTACTTACCTTATCATCAGTCTGTGAGCACATTGTGAAATCTTGCATGGTGCACATATCCAGCAAAGATTAGTCGTGGTTCAGTGAGTTTTTCACCTGCATTTTTTTTAAAACCGATTGACCTGACAGSGATGTTTGAGGTCTGTGCTGTGGCTCTGTAGGTTTTTTTTCTTCTTCTTCTCTCTTTGAGACAACAGAAAGCTGCTTGATCATCACTATGATTGGCAATTAAAAGTGTCCCAATCAATGTCAAAGTTGTTAATAATGAAACCAGGGTTCAATTTACATCTTCACTATAAACACTTTRTAGAATTGAAACTGGACCTTGCATGTGACGTCAGATCTGATTGAGCCACCATTTTGTCTGGCAATCTGTCTGTGGTTTAATAGAGCCAGATAGCTTTTGTCACAACATACAATGTCAAAAACCTGCAAGACAGCTTTATCAGTTGCCCACTGACAAAAAGAAAAGTCATCCAGTAGAAAGGTGGAGCTAATCCGAATCAAAGATGAGCCCCTGTTGATCACCGGTGCTTTTGCAGTGACCATTTTAACATCTCAGGCCGCATAATCATGGGATACATTTTCAGTATATTTACCACAATAAATGTGCAATATGAATTGTTATGTTTGCAGAGGTGGAAAGAGAAAAGGACAATTACTCTATTGTTTTTTTTTCATGTATCTATCTGTACTTATTTTTCATATGTAATACTTTTTACTTCTACTCAMTAAATCATTTAATGAAAACCCTGTACTTTTACTTTACTTTTTAAATAGAGACTAATTACTTTCCACCGACAATCACACAAAAGTGCATTTCCTCTATCTCTTGCACCATATCACAATTGAAGTACAACCCCACATGGGATGGACAGGAACAAAACAATTCCACCAGTCAAACATTTATAGAAACGCGTGTCAGGTCATTATGAAAGTGCAGATTGGTTGCATCAGAGTGATTGATGGTAACCTGGAGAACAAATTCTACCCACTTGGTTGGTCGCTGGACTACAGATTCTCCTGGCTCCCTTTTCAAGCCTGTYGGATGGGTGCACATGTCAAAGTAAGATTAAAAGCAATCTAACGATCTAATATCCTGAGCAAAAGAGTTGTAAACAATTATGTAGTTGGTTTGTGTTTCACATTAATGCAGTCTTTACAGCAAGTTTATTACAGTACTTGGCATTATAGTACTCTGTATGACGGCATGGTGGGTTAATGGTTAGCACTGTCATAGCACTGAGATAGGCTGCAGCCTCCAGCACCCCCTGTCCCCACAAACCCAGTATACAGGATAAAGCGRTATAGAYGYTGAGTGYRTGAGTGAGTGAGTGTGCTGTGTGCTTGCAGTATGCCCATGTTTAATTGAATAGACTATTTGCATCATACAGTGTAGCAACTATCTAGCTAAGCTACCAAAGTATTGAAAGACAATTTATTCTGATACKTCTTACTATTTAATTAAGTTGTAATTAAGTTGTRCCTGTTTAATTAATGTAAATTCTTGTCACTATTAATTTCTACTAGACTTGCACCAGCATCAATTTCAATTGTGTTTAAAATAGTTATAATACTTTTTTGTCAGTAACTGAAGAAAAATCAGTTTCATTGCGGAGTACTTGTACTTTTGTACTTCAAGTACATTTTAGAGCATGCAATAAGTACTTCAACTTGAGTAAAACACCTCATGTGGTACTTCTACTTGTAATGGAGTGTACATGTTTAGGTAAGTACTTGTAATTTTAATTGATTATTGAGTTTGTGTACTTCTGCCACATCTTATGCCTGTTAATTTAGAGTATTCAGNACGAACAGATGCAAGACAAGGACAAGACAGAACTGAGGAACATTTATAATAACAACACTAATTAGCACACTCAGTTCAGGTGAGCGTGACCACCTGACTGAGGTGCATTCTGGGAATTGGGTACAAAACAACAACAGAAAACAAAACACACAAAATGGAGTTCGTGGGCGCTTTGGCGCCCTCTGGTGGTGTCCCGTGACATAATGGAGTGTACATGTTTAGGTAAGTACTTGTAATTTTAATTGATTATTGAGTTTGTGTACTTCTGCCACATCTTATGCCTGTTAATTTAGAGTATTCAGRGGTAAATAGGCCTGGGACTGTTATGCTTTCATTAGTGTTATTCGTATTTTTATATACACTGTATGGACAAAAGTATGTGGGCAAACCTGCAATGACATCCAAATACWTATACTGTTACATATACATATACAATATGGAGTCAGTCCCTCTTTTGTAGCTATAACAGCTTCCACTCTTTTGGAGTGTTTCTGTGGAAATCCGTGCACATTCATGCTGTAGAGCATTTATGAGGTCAGACACTGATGTTGGATGAGAAGACCTGGCTCACAATCTCTGCTCCAGTTCATCCCAAAGATGTTCGGCGGGGTTGAGTTTAGGGCTTTCTGCTGACCTGTCAATTTCTTCCAAACTGAACTCATCAAAGCATATCTTTATAGTCCTTGCTTTGTGCACTGAGGCACAGTCATGTTGGAATAGAAAAGGGATTTGGGATAAGGGACTCAGGTGTTTSACTGAATTCTGAAACACCTGAATTCAATCATTAACAGGTTTGGACAAAAATTAACAGGTTTGTCGATATAGTGTACTTTTCTATCTGTCCAATCTATTTTTAAATCACTCCAGTTACTGATAAAACTGTTAATTACATCAGTGTGAGCGCACTCACAGTGACCTCAGTCAATCATAAGACAGCAGAGTGTCAGGTGGATCGCAAGGTAGGGAGAAAAATCAGTCAGAAACTGACAGGTTTGATAACAATATAAACTATGCTGATATTCTGCATTTTCAGTCCCTGTACCTGAAAACTCACTTTGCAACCTGTTGCAGTAAAACATTTGCTCAAATTTTTTCATTTAGTCTAAATAACTTAATTTAGTTAAATGTGAAGAAATGATGAGTAACTCAAGACTTTTGCACATTACTGTATGATGTCTAACAAACATTATATGGWGCARACCTGTACTATAATGAGGTGCTATAGTTCATTACTGTAGTGAAATTAAAACAGGTAGAGGAGAAGACTATGATTATTGCTTCGTATTTATTGGTTCCCATGATCTTTAACAACATTTGTAATTCAAAATGTTTTGTATGCAAACACTTTTCCCCTTGTTCCAATTTGCTGCCAGTGTCTCACTACAAAAAGACATCAAAGCATGAAATTGCAATATTTTTTTATTACTACTCAATCAACATATTATTCATACTAAATTGCATATTTAAATAGACAATAGACAACACTGTTGACATGATGAGTTATCCATTGTGAATAACATGTTTGTTGTTGATTTATAGCATTAAATAGATTAGATACAACTAAACAAAACAATTTTGATATAACTTTTAAGCATTCATGATAATGATATGATTATTTTATATCATTATAAAAACTAAGTAATAATTATCTAAAAAATTGAATATTAGTCACTTACAAATTTATAAGGAATTAGGATAAGAAAATTGTTTCTAGGTTATTGTTATCTAGGATGCCATCAACACTGACTGACAGTTTATTATAATTTCAATCTGTCTCTAACAGCTGTTGTAAGTTTTCTTATGCTGAGTTTCTAATATTGTTGAGAGATTAACCCAGTTCAGAGAGAATCTATCTATACATATAATAAAACTATAAAGTCGGCGTGTCTATACATTGAAAATATTTGTGAAACGGTAATGGGGAGGGTACATAAGATGTGAAATAGAACACATCAACATGGCTTTGGGAATTTCTGTTTTTGTCTGTTTGTTTGTGCATACATCACAGGAAGACTACTAAACCAATTTTTAAGGGGTTTTCGTAAGTGTATTTGGCTGAACTTGAGGTAACATGTAGACTTTGTTTTATCCCAATTGGCCCAAGGGAAGAAAAGATATTCTATTTTGAAATGAAAATGGATAAAAAATTTGTATCATAAAAAAATTCACCTTGAAAAAAATTCTTAGTTCATCTTACAATTCAACAGATGGTGCTGTACATTTTAAAAACACACACTTATAAGTATGCAATTAAATTCTATGTGAACGAAGTCACAGGCACATCTAGTATTTCATTATATCTTGTAACCATGTTGTGTTACTGTTGATGCTGTCGGGGGACTCTAATGTGTGAAAAAAAAAATATACATGAAATCCAGGCAGTGTTAGAACTGCTAAAAGTTAAAGTTATGTGTGGTAAGATATCTATGTAAAATATTATATTATATGAATGTTGTAGTACATGTAGCATACAATAATTGAGTAGCAAATCATATCTGACCATATACAATGGTCACCCAAAACATTATAGTACATAACATAGTTGCCCTTGTGCTACCTGGGCATCTCTGGCATATGACTCAAGACCTCTGGAGATGTGCTCTGGTGTCAGGTACCGGGTTGGTGCTATGGTTTCATGGATCAGGGTTGTTTGTCCAGCGCATTATATGCGTGCTTAATTGGATTGGGATCTGGCAGATTAGAGACAGGGTTGGTGGACTTGGGGTTTTTGCCTGCTGGGCTCTGTGCATGGTGGACTATGGTGCACTGGATGTTTTGGTGTCTATTATGGGCAGGATTGCCTTTTTTTAATGGCAATTTGTGCAGCATTGATTTTCTATGAGACTAGACTAGACACTCATGGAAGCCCCATGATCCTGTCATCAGTTTACTGGTATATAATTGATGAGCAGTGGTAATATGTTAATGTTATATAGTGTTAAAGTCATAGCTGATCGGTGTATTTGTCCTGTAAATGGTTCAAAGGTTGCAAGAAAGCTGAAACTGAATAGGTGTTTCTAATTTGTCTCTCTTTCTTTAAAAGATATATTAGTCATTGTGCCATAGCATGCTCAGAGTAGAAGGTGACTGATTATTGTTGAGTATTTTATTAGCTTTCCATCATACATACATCAGAGTGGTTACTTTCGAAACAGGAATGGGTTTTAACGGAATTGTCTATAAATAGTCTTTTAAAATTAAATCATGGGCAATGTCTAACCAAGAAGTGGTTGTGTTGTTGCTTTCTTCATTATTAAATGTAGGATAGTTGGTGAGAGAGAAAAAAGAATAACAATGTGGATCCTTGCCTACCCCAAGGGATTTTGATTTCATTTTGAATTTTTACAACAACGAAACAGCGGAAATAAAACGAAGAACTAATTTTCAAGAGGATTGACAGAGATCATTGAAAAAAAGTATTTTCTTCTTGATGAAGTTTTTTTATATTTTTTTTAATTAGTTGAAATCATGGTGTGATGTGACGTCTACAGTGCTCTTAAAATTTGGCGGAAATGTTGATTCTTTGACATTCTAATAAATAAAGCAAGTCAGTTTAAAGGGCACATCCGCAGAACCATTATCCTTTCCAGTGCGGTCAGGACAATGATTGGATTTCCTATTGATCAAACAGTTAGACACTTTGTTGTATCTGTTAATCAGATCATGGATTGGTAGCTCATGATTAATTTGTCATATAATAATTTGCCGTCTGCACAACGTGTTAAAGGTTGGTTTTTAATTAATCAGGCCAAACGACTAGAGCCATGTGGGTATTTGGTAAATAGGTGTCGTTTCTATGCCTGCTCTCTCAGGGGTGGACAAATCACAAACACACGCATATTTCCTGGCCAGGCAATTTGTTTTCTATCTACAGTTGCCTGAAGGAGAAGTAGATACAACAAACTAGCAGGTGTATTCATTAGCTTGGAAAGAATGACAGATGCATTTCCTGAATCAGGATCAGAAGCTCTAACAAAACCCATAGCAGTAGGATTTAGTGCATTATATACAGTAACTATTCTGCTTCAACCTCATGGTTAAACTAAAGAAACAAAATGTAAATAATGTGTTTTTAGGTGCAACACAAGGACAGGGCACAGCTCATTAGCCAGACTCTTTGTGACAGGTGCAAACACAATGTGCTATACTGAAAAGGGATAATTATCTTATGCTCTTTCTTTTTCCTTAGTCTACTTCACACAGTGCATAATATACTTAATGCTCTTTAATATAAACTAGATAGCTACACAGAACAGAGTTATGAGAGTAAAATAAATCTCTTTATTTCTCCATATAATCCCCTGCTATAATAATGCACTTACCTCAGCATTTACTTGGATAAGATCAAGGGTAAAAAGTTTTCTTCGTGTGTCGGAGCCATGATCGCATTGCCTGCTTCATTTCTGAAACTCTGGCCTCCCAGGGACTCCTTCAATGGCTGAAACATGTGTGAAATGGGCATGGAGTGAGGTCAGCAATAACTCCCAGCTGAGTTCCTGTAATATGCAAATGGTGTTGGTGAATGATTGTGTGTGCAGTTACCACAGACAGATTGGTGACAAGGTATTCATCAATTTTCATGGTTCAGTCGTCTCAACACTTGATTGTTCACGGGATAGACTGCAGTAGGTGGAACTACAGTACGTGACTTAGAGACTCATCGCCATACAGAGCTTGAAGCCTTACGTAAATTTMAATCAATTTTACACCTTCATTTATAAGATATTTCATCAAGTCCCCGTTTGACCCGCAATTCAAATCAACTTCCTGAGACCCAGACTCTACTGTTGTGTATATTGCAAATTCTACTCACTGCTTCTCTTTATTCAACCTGATAACGATAAACTTAATTGAAATTTTTAAACAGGATGAGGTTTGGCAGGAGACTTACAGTATACCGAACAATCCTCATATGATATAGATAGTGTTGTAATTGTAGAAAAATGTCCTAATATGAGGACAGTTGGGTCTCAAGAGGTTAACGTATTCCATTATGCTTCTCAATGAGATTTACAAGCAGGTATAACATAGGTCTGAACAGCATATTGGAATGATGTACTTGCCTAAAGTCCGATTAAAATGTGTTTCTCTCTAGCAGGATTAACCCCATAATACACTTTTTTGGCAATGATGGCCCATAAAAATATTCTTGTCTTGAACTAACGAGCCATGCAAATCAAAGTCTTGCAGCCTTTAACTATGGAACAAATTCCACAGAACACCTTAGAAGAAATTCATTTTATGAACATAATCCCACTGCATTGGGTTTATCAAGTTAATGTGTACACTATTATTCCAGATATTTACTGGAGCTATCGAATTTTGCACTGACAGAGCACATTAAGTCCGAGTTGTTTTTGAGATATTGAGGTTTAAATAAAACGTATTCCATTCAAATGACTCGTCAAATAGACTAATAGCCGTACGAGCAGCTTGCATCATGTTGAGGTGTGACTTCCACCACTATAATAAACTAAAATAATGGACCTCCTTGCTATGCTTCACAGACCTCACTGATGTAAACTATCCTCTTTGGTCCGATTTGAACTCAGCGCTCTTGAGCAAGGAACTGAATCCAAGCGGTTCCAGATGCTACATAATGGCCCTGCGAAAAAAAAAAAAAAAAGAAAAAGAAAAAAAAAAGATTGCAACCTAACAGTTTGTAAAATAGAAACAGTGCATTATTTTTATTTCCCCAGTGTGCGCCAAAATGGCAAGACCATAAATGCGGTAAACACAAAATGGCCTCCACACATCAAATGAAGCTTGAGGTACATTCATAGCCACAAGCACTAAACAGCCCTCTAAATCTCGACTTTATAAAACAAGGAGGAAAATGGAGGGAATGTTTAATGCCTTTTGTTTTCGACATTAGCACATTTGGTAAGGTGGTAACAGTTCACAGAACTCACTTTTATAGTATGTTTTTTATGGGGAAGGCAGTAGATGGATTTTATTTTGCAATGGTTTTGAAAGAATGCCAGAAAGCAGGTATACTTCACAAACCACTCTATAACATGTATATGAACATTTCTTTAGAATAATGCATGTATATGTATAATAATTTAATGTTATTTGAGAGTTAGCTGTAAAAGCGGAATAGATGCACATATACAGTAAAAGTATGTTTCCCAGGACTGTCCGCCACCTCCATGCTTTATTCTCCTCACCATTTGGCTACATAGTACCTTTAAGAATTTAAAATGACATTTACCTCTGTTTATTGAACTAACTGTCTAACTAGTTGTGGAATTATATCTGTTGGCAGAGCAAAAGGTGTTTATTGAACCGTTGTATAAAAGCAATATTACACTCGAGGCTGTGCTGTTGTGCTGAATATCAGCATGGCTGTGATGCGCTCAGCACTTGCTCTACAACAGCGCTCCCTCTCACGATATTACCTAAATGCTTTACCTACAGTGGACTATTTTGGACTTGTTTGACTGTGGAATCAAGCAAAGTATCGTCAATGGTTAAAGAAACAGTACAAAAGTATGGTACGAGGGATGAAAGGCTGGGACCGATTTCTTTCTAGCTCAGAATGCAGATTTTTGCATCTTGTCAAGTAATCACTCACAGAGTTAAATGTCCCTTGGATTTGAGTCCATTGTGAAGACTCACCTGAAACACAATCATCAGCATTAATTGAGAATTTGCGTTTTAAACTAAGTTGAGGATGTTTTGAATATACTGCATACAGGGCAGATTATGCTGGAAAGCAAACTATACTAGAAAAACTAACAGTACAAAGACTAAGCACTCATTGTCTTGTCAATCAAAGGATAGATTACACAAAATGACACACAACAGAACTATTTCAGTGCTTTTCTGTGTGGCAACATGAAAAGAGTAGAAGATTACAGACTTGATACAATCACTGTTTCAATACTTTGCCTAACAATAACAGTTTGACTGTCAAGCTATTTATAAATATTAGCCTTGGTCATCACCTGTAGCACCAAGCATCAACAGCTTGTTTCCCGTCACTTATGCACTCATGTAATTTAACTGTCACAGGCAGAAAGCACTTCTGTAGCTGTCAACAGTAAGAATTTTATTTTGTGACAGTTTATTCTGAAAGACTGATTAATTGCATATATCAGCTTCTCTCTCTTGTCTGGAGTGATGAAACCAAAATCATGTCATTCCAGTTCCATTTGCTAAAGGAAGAAGCAAATGTTTATGACATAGAAAAATAAAGACTTTAAGCCGTTAATTATTATTTAAGATAATATCACGTAGTTTACCATTTCTATCTATATTTATTTATTTATTTTCGCAGCACCAGAAAAGGTCTCGAAATACCTTAGAAAAAATGATAGATAAGCTGTTTTGCACTGCTCAGTATACAGTACATGCATTTCTCTTAGCCAGTTCAATTAATAAGGTTTTTTTTTTTTTTTATCTGCATTTTTAAAAAATCGCTATGGCCCTGAATTCTTTATTTCTTTATTATACATTTATCTACCTTTCTGTCCATCATTAGTCGACCATTCAGTCAGCCATGTCCTTCTGTCTGTCCGTCCATTGGTCAAGTTTACCATTCAATCTATTGTCATCCAAATTCAACCAAAATCAACAAAATTACAGTCTATTTAGTTATATATTCATTTCCCACATATCCACCCATCCATCTGTCAAGGTGTTCAGCAACACACCTTCTCTCTTAGTTGACAGCCTTTTAGTCGACAAATATATAAAACCTGCTTGACTGTAGACATTGACACTGGTAATGGAGCTTTGCTGGCCTTGTGGATTCTGGGTTTTTAACTATCCTAACCAATTTTTTTTTAATCAATTTCCATTGAGTGTAACAGCTKCCAGAGCTTGCCAAAATGGCTACACCATATAGCTTGTACTCACTTACACTTGTTTRAAGTGATCTTAGAATCTGCAGTCCTGTCTTATGTAAACAAACTTCACTTATATTGGCACAGAAAAGCGACCAGCTGTAGTCAATCATGATCACTAACAGGAAGTTGAGAGGCTTTGGGCTTGGGAAATTCAAATATATTTCAGGACTTTCAGTGCTCAACTGAATTAATAACTAAGTGGATATACCAAAATGCTTGCCCCATTAACTATCTTTTGGCCTGCCAATATTTATTTAACAAAATGGAGCCAAAAAGAAAAAAAAAAAAACATGTGGACAATATTAAATAACCCCATACTGCTTCCACAGGATTTAAGAGGCTGTGTTGCAGCCAGGTGCTGGTAACCATCAGCCCTTGATTATTTGATCATCAGCAGGTGTGCAGATCTCTAGAAATATGAATGTTTGGGCAGTTTGCTTGTCTGGTGCATTCRGTTGTGTGTTAACAAGCAATGTTCTTAGAGAAKCAATAGTTGTTGCACTTTAATTTGGAAAGGGTCATTAAACCATTCTACAGTGTGAAAGATTATTCACAAGCGGAAAACATTCAAGACAGTTGCCAATATTCCCAGGATTGGACATCCCAGCACTCAGCCCAWGGTCAGAACATGCAATGMTCAGAGAAATACAAAAACATCCAAGAGCTACATCTTAGACCCTATGGGCTTCACTGAGTATGTGCAACGTTAAAGTCCATGGCTGCACAATTAGATGGAAACTGAACAAGTAAAGTTTGTTTGGAAGGGTTGCCAAGAGAAAGCCTGTTCTGTCTTAAAATAACACRAAARCACCATTGAGGTTTGCAAAACTGCAGCTGAACAAATCAGAAGAGTTCAGGAACAATGTCTTATGGACAAATGAGACCAAAGTCGAGTTGTTTGGCCTTAATGCCCAGCACCATGTTTGCTAAAGACCAAACAGCATTTCAGCAGAAACCCAGAATCTCAAACCCACTGGTAAACATGGCGGTGGAGGGTTGATGATTTGGGTTTGTTTTGCAGCCACAGAACCTGGGCACCTCGCACTCACTGAGCTGATCATGAACGCTTATGCATACCAGAGTATTCTAAAGGCAAATGTGAGGCCATCTAACAGTTAAAGCTTATAGTTAAAACTGAGTCATGCAACACTACAATTATCTGATCTGAAGCACAGTAGTAAATCTACATCTGTTTGATGAGTATATGTAAACGTTTGACCACAACTGTACTGTATGTGCCAGATTGAGCAAAAGAAATGAAGTTTGTCACTTTTTTGCAGTTAAAACCATCATAGGCATGTGTGTATGCATGTGTAATGTGGACTTGTGTCTATATGTATATCGATATTGAAAGGAGGGTGCAATATGTGGAGGCACGAGACACAGACCTCTCACCTTCTTGGTCAGTAAAAAGCCCTTGCCAGCCTGAGTGGACTGTACTTCGATGGCCTGATGCATCTGTTTGGAGTTTTTATTTGTGATCATATGAAACTTGGTGAGATGGTAATGAGATTCAGGAATATGAATAGCCATCTGCCTCTCTCTGCAGAGCTCCAAAACACCTCTCCCAGGTGGTGCATGGCAAGAAACTTACACCCACCTTTCAAACTACTCATATTACATATTATCACTCACCCACTCTGTATGCCATCCACGTGTGTGTGTGTGTGTGTGTGTGTGTGTGTGTGTGTGTGTGTGTGTGTGTGTGTATTTTCTTGTGGAAAAGTTAGTTCCCCCTCTTTTAATTCTATAATTTTGTAAGACATAATAAAAAATAATCTGATCGTAGCTTATAGACTTTTTTCAGTCTCTCACATCATTGTGGAGGAATTTCGCCCATTTTTCTTCTTCCAATATTGCTTTAGATCATTGAGGTTTTGGGGAATTTATATATGCACAATAGGGGTACGGTGACTTTGTGGTTAGCACTGTGGCATTGCACCTCCAGGGTCTGGGTTTGATTCCCGGCCAGGTTCAATTCTTGCCTCTGTGTTCATGGAGTTTGCAAGGTTTTTTTTTTTGACTAGACCATTCTAAAATCTCTAAAATGTCCTGTTGCATGACCCAATTTTGGCCGAGCTTTAGCTGGTGAACAGATTGCTTCACATTTGCCTCTGGAATAGTCTGGTATACAGAGGCTCATGGTCGACTCAATGACTGCAAGGTGCCCAGGCAGTGGAAAATTCTTCCACTGCTGTGCTTGACAGAGRGTATACAGTGTTGCTGTTTTTCTCAAACATGGCTCCGGGGGTCAAGACCAAACTCCACTTTGGTCTCATCTCTCCGTCTCTCTTTTAGAAGCCTTGAGCTTTGTTCAGTTTTGTTCAGAAGTCTTGAGCTTTGTTTATAGATTTGTTTAACTAACTGTAATTGTTCAGTCTTCTTATAATTGTGCTATCATTAAACCTTAACATGCTCAGTGAGAATGGTATTGTCTAAGATGTAACTGATTATTTTTGCATTTCTCTGAGCGTTGTATGGTCTCAACCTTGGKTGAATGTGATGGAAAATTCACTCCTGGGTGGCTGTCTTGAATGCTTTCCATCTGTAAATAATCATTCACACTCTATTATGTTTAACTCCAAATTGTTAGGAAAGAGTTTTATAACCCTTTT
>QMIH01000947.1:132082-149064 GCA_003987875.1 Clarias batrachus
TCCCGTCTCTGTGTGCATGGAGTTTGCATGTTCTCCCCGTGCTCGGTGGGTTTCCTCCGGGTACTCCGGTTTCCTCCCACAATCCAAAGACATGTAGGTTAGGCTAATTGGCGTTCCCAAATTACCTGTAGTGTGTGAATGAGTGAGTGTATGTGTGTGTGTCTGTGCCCTGCGATGGATTGGCACCCTGTCCAGGATGTACCCTGCCATGTGCCCTAAGTCTCCTGGGATAGGCTCCAGGCCCCCCGTGAACCTGAATACAGGATTAAGCGGTATAAATGATGAGTGACTGAGTGTTGGCTATGGTTTAAACAAGGCAACTACATTTTCCCCCTAATGTGACATCACAAATGGCAGAGTGAAACAGAGAAAGGTTATGGTATAAATGCATCATCTGAGGCCTATTTCAGCTGAAGCATTGACACACTTTGCGGGAACTCTGTGATCTATGTTAACCTGTTAAATGTAGTAGCAGGTAAACCAAATTCTTTTTGTTGGTTTATAATAATATTTATAACTAGTTATAAAAAACTATATATATATTTTTATATTTTATTACTAATATTGTGTCAAGCTTCCATTTTCCCTTTTTGTTTGTCGGTCCAAATATCCAGAATAACTCAAGTGGTCTCCCCCAACCTCTACTGCACTGAAATGCTTTGGAATGGAATTGGAATGCCAACTACACCCAAGGCGTCCTTCCTCAACACGAGCACTCAACCTCATTAATTCTTTTGTGGCTGAATGTGCACAAATCCCCCACAAGCCGCTGCCACCCCCACAAGTGATGGAAATCACCAGGGATCACCCTATACAATATTAGCACGATACCTAGGTGCCGGTTTTATTTGTATCACAACTCTAAATGTATCAATGTATAGTTTATAAAAATCCAGATTCAATATTATCGTCTTCCTGCCATTTGGTTACAGTTCTATAGAAACTTAGCAAATCATTTGCTCCTACCACATGGAACACTGTGCCTCCTGCCAATGTGTAAATAATTTGGAGTGTACCTCCTGTAGAATTATAGAGGAGCATTTTACCACCTCAAATGTAAACATATATCATTTAAAAGCTAAATCATTTAAACGCATGTTGGAGTCATTGTGGATGATACGTGAGTTGGCGCATAAAATAATCATGATACATACCTGAACGAATTGATTTCTTCCCCGGKCTCTACAAGCCACTTTACAAATTTTAGAGGAAATCTTCCCAGAAGATTGGAGGTTATTATAACTGCAAAGAGRGGACCAAACCTGGAATGGGGTTCTCAAAAAATGTTAGGTAATGCAGGTATCCACATATTTTGGCAAGCATGCACAACCAATTTAACCAATATTAACCGAAAAGGTATGATTTGGGGTTTTCCAAATTACTGTGGTATAAGGGAAATAAAGCACTTTGAGATGTGCTATTATTGAAAATGGATAGTCTTTTACATTGSATGATGCTACCTACCCCATTGCTAATTCATTTTGATGAGTTTTGTTCTTTACTTTAATGATCAATTTACTTTTTTTTTKATCTAGTTAAAAGATCATGAGCAGATCTTGTCATTTTTGTGCAAACACAAACATTCAGACTTCCATCATTAGTGAGTTKTATGTCAAAGGGGTCTCTGTCTTTTTCTCAAAAAGGGAAACAGGTCAGCACACTGCGTGTGATTAATATTACAGAATAACCAGCGAGAGACGGTTACCACTGCCTGAGATGCTTCTGATTCAAATCATATTTCCTAGTTTAAACTCACACTGCTTCCCTCAATCATTAGTCTTCTGTTCTTTCTTTGTTTCATCTTTCTTTTTCATGGCTTAAATGTCATACGTGTTCTGAGTAACACTCATGTAAAAGACTTAAGTTACTGGCTGAGTTATGCCCAAAAGATTCCCCCTCGCCCGTATGACATCTGAATCTATTAATAAACCATGCTCGGATAGAGTGACTGGGATGAATAGTCTCACACAATAGTGCGAAATACCTTGCTCCTTCTGGCAGGTAAGCAGTCATAGCTTTGCTTTTCTATCCTAATGGAAAAGCTCACCACGGCCCTTGTGTCATTAGTTTAGRGAGGAATTATGCACTGTTGGGTTGCACTAAGCCGCTTTTTGGTCCGCGCGGAGGTCACCCGGGAACTTTAAGCTCCTATCAGTTTTTTAAAAACCCATTTTCAAGCATTCAGCTGCGTAATAATTCACTCGCCTGTGTTTATGAGGGAAAATCTGCTTTAGGGCTGATGCGTTAGCTGCCTTGGCGTCAGAGTGGTGTTACACAACGTGACACTCGGAGAGGAAAATCAATACACGCAGAACTTAGACTTGCTTTAGTTCTGTATCGCCCACGTCTATACAACTCGGTGCATGTGTTGATCAACGGGTTTGGTCTCACGGTGATGATGCAAGAGTTACTGAATAAAAGGATAGGGTCAGTGTTACTTTTAACCAATGCTACTTTAAGTATATGAACCTTATACTGTAGATTCTCAAACAGTTCCCACACAAAATGGCAGAGTATAATATATAATAATTAGTAAAAAATATATACTAATTATATCAGGTAATTTTAGGATTGCATTTTCTTATTAACTTGCATTCATATATTTACTGACTCTAACTACATTTTGCTTTTAAGTAAGCTTTTATCTRTGAAGTTGCAAGTACGCCAACGGGGTTAAGTCTTCAAAGCAGACAGTTTTTAAAAATTTCTGCCTTATTTAATTAAAACYAGAGAGATAAAAAGAAAGTCTAGTGATGAAAGGATTGATTTAACCTGTTGCAACTTACAGTAAGTGAAAATAGGAAATGGCTCGTCTTAGGGACATAAACAATACTAAATATAACTTTAATTGGATAAAATTACAACGTGTCATTTATTAATACGATACGTGTTCAAGTCAAAGCGGGATTTTTGATTTCGCGGAATAACAGAACACAGTTGTGAAAAGTAACGACTACCTTTATTTCTTTATATAATCCGCTGCTACTCTAATGCACTTATCCCAGCATTTCACTAGTGCTTTTATACCGTGAAGATAGAACGTTTTCTCAGTACGGCGGATCCATGATYGGATTGCTGCCTTCACACCTGAAMCACTGGTCTCAGAGGAACTCTTGAAATGTCTCGGAGCGAGGTCAGGATTGTATGAGGGATGCGGCAATACYTCCTAGTTGCTGATATGTTCAAGTGATGTCCCTGCATGATTGTGGGTACAGTTCCCACAGACGGATCGTTATTCACAAACATGCAGCCCTCTTTTAAAGCATTTGCTCTGTTCAAATGTTTTACTGTTCCTAAAAGAGTGCAACCTTCACTGTACTGTGCTTGAAGTCCTTTGTAAATGTCAGTCTGTTTCATACCTTCATTCATGAGACATTTCAACAAGTCCCAGTTCAACTTAAATGCCCATTGTAAAATTATGTAATGTACAGTAACTACACATTTTCTTCACATCAGAACGCACATCCATAAGCACAGATTTTTATTACTCTTCTTTTTATACTTGGGCGTTATACTTATACCTCGCCTTTTGGAAGAAACATAGCAAAAYCACAATTATTAACAACACTTGGCTTATCAACAAGCAGACAGTATTCAGTATAGATGACAAGCGATAATAAGTGTGCGTCAATCAGGCTGGGAAGATATGCCTCGCAATTTCTTCAGGGAGAGGGTTGGGAGATTTATACGGAGCTGTGAAAAGGCTTTTCGCCACTGTATAATGCTCAGTTATTCCATTAGACGCTTGCGTTCCTTATGTCGACATACTCAGCCGAGCAGGGGAAAAGGAGCGGAATGGTGCTGGATGTTAAAAATTCATACAAATCTTTCCTCCAATTAAATATTTAGCCTTCTGTTCCTTTGCTGTTTAAGACAGAACCRTCGAGCCCTGTCACTACAGCGTGTTCGTCCAACGTCGACGAGATGACTGACACGCTTATTTAATACTATTACGAAGGAACGGCACAGTTGTGCTCCATCAGTATCATGAAGCTCTAAACACTTTATCGTATGTTAGTTTGTGTTTGTTCTCCTGCAGAGGAGCATGCTGAGCTATCAAGCGCCAAAGCAGATGATAAATGAGTTCGACGCTCATTTTTCCCCCATTGTCAATAGCCTCCTACGGCATGTGATTGCGATCACTCTAATCATCCCTGCATTAGCCGTGCTTCTCGCTGTCTCACACACATRCACACACTCTCAGTCTCACTCTCAGCCAGTCAGCATGAAGGAACAAGAAATCTGACCTGCTGGCTCTGCTCTATTCACATGCGCATTGCCTGCTACTGTGTCTTTGCATTAGAAATTAGCATTACGGTACCAACAGTCAGACAAACAAAAGATACTTGTAAAGTGAAGTAAGACACGTTGACCCTGTGGGGTCGGGGGTGGTGGTGGAGATGGCTTAGTGGGTACTGCGGTGCCAAAGTGAAGGGTCAAAACCTTTGTCTGGAATAACGGGGAGCTGATTTGCGCAGGAAAAGAGGCCTGTTGTGAAGTGGACACCAGCAGAGGAGTGGCAGAATGGAAACACACACACTCTTATCAGTGCCTGGAGAGTGGGAGAGTGTACAGCGCTGATAAGGTGAAGGAGAAAGGGAGAATATTGCTGATCTGAAAACAGATTGGTGGAATCTGAACCATTTAAATGAGCTTTCTACAACACCAGCAGCTGAAAGTTTTATATTACGTGAGTAAAAGCTCCGTGCAAACACAATTTCCTATGTATGTACATGCTATTTTTTATGCTTTGTTTTCGCACTTGAAAAACATGTGCAGTGTGTTTCCACATAACGTATTGTGGGATTTAGCAGATGCTGCAGTCGGTTAAACAAAGCTGTTTATGTTGTGATGTTATATTTGCATAATAGTAAGCTTATTTCCCAGTGTTTTTTTTTTTTGATGGCTTATAATCATCAAATGTTGTAAAAGTGTCAGTTTTAGCATGTCAGGAGACCATGATATATAATCAGATGTTTGCATAAGCTTTCCCTTGCATCATTTATTGTTGTTATTTTTAGTTTGTTTTAGTTTTTGGTTTTTACTTTAAACACCGAAATGTACAACATTTTAAGCAGGGAAATGCAACATTCTGTAAAATAAGACTAGCATGATTATACAGTTTACAAGGCAGAAAGGACACTCACTCAAGGATGTTCACCTGAGGTAAAGCTGATGCTAAAAAAAAAAGCTAATTTGTTTGTGCTACTGCATTCTTTCCTGCTTTAAGTAAACGGTACAAACAAATGAGCTAATGAGCTTTCAGCATTACCTCAGGTGAACATTAACCTTTCAGAGTAAAAAAAAAACAGTGTAAAAGGAAGTTAAATAAAATTATAAGATGTGGTATTATATYGGGAAAAACTACCTGTGTTAATGCTAGTTTCTTTTTAACACTAATACCCCTTTTCCATCAAGGCTGTTCCTGGTTTGTTTTAGAGCCGGTGCCTGATTTCGAACCATTTCTATGTTTTCAGACAGCCAAAGCACTGGCCCTCAGACAGAAAAACTGGTTCTATGGYGGCACCAACACTTTGCTGGACTAGAACAAAGAACCGCTTATGGCAGGGCCTAGGGGGTGGGATTATCACAACCAACAAAACTTTTGTGACTGCCATCTTTAACCCGGAGTAGTGTAGTCACGTGTTATGTAGTGTTTTATTTACCCCAAGAGATATAGAAAATGGACTCAAAATTCAATGGCCAGCACAATGCTTTCTTGTAATGATGGTTTGATTCAAATGTAGACTCGCAAAGCCAGGTGGCCTGCCTGCAAAGCCATGTTGAAGTTTGCCATTATTGTTAGCATTTGTTTTCTTCATGCTAATATTCCAGATTAAGTAAAGATGTACTCGGATCTATACTGTACAGTGATGTAATGACGTGACTCTAGCCCATGGAAAAGGAAAAAGCAAGGCCATTTCTTATGAGGTTTGCTATTGAATCGGCTCTGAACCAGCACTAGCACCGGACAAAGACTAGCACCTGGATTACTTTGGTGGAAAAGGGGTATATGAGTTTTACGAGTTAAAGATTAATTTACCTCATAATTTATCAAATTACATAACTCTTAGGGTAGCAAGTCTGTGTCAACAGATGTGTGCACTAGTTTAAAGCTAGATTAATGTAAATGTTATCACACACACACTGTTTTACCTTACAGTTAATTCAGTAGCCATATGGCTAGTTTCAGTTAGCTGTAAAGTTTGTTCTGGTTAGCTGAATGGCTATTCCTGGTTAGCCATATGGCTAGTTCTAGGAAAAGAAGTAAAATTTATAATCAATACACCATAACTTTGAAAGATGCCAACTCAGTTTATCTCAGGGGGAATGCAGAAGCTTCACATGGGCTTTAGCTAAATGGATTTTTTTAATATAAAGAGGGTTGTGTAATTTGGTCCTGATTACTTTCATTGTACTCGCGTTCAGGTTGACAAACTTCATGCTCGGTGTGCAGAGCAGGAAAATTTTTAACGACCAAGACCTATGCTAATGTACATACATGTACCTCAATTTTGATTTCAGACAGACTTGAAAAAAACTCTTACTATACCTTAAAAGATAAAAAGCAGAACTCAGTTTGGTGCATAAATATTCACCCCCTTCTTGGGTCAGTACTTGGTGGTATTTTAACTTTGGCTGCAAGATTTGTGGGAACTTTTTTTGTCACCTTTCCTCGTTTGTATCCTGATATTTTTTGTACATTTTTGGGGTTATATTGCTGAAGCTCTTCKGGAGCTGCAGGGAAACATTACATTGGGATTGTATCACATTTTAACGGCACACTCCATTCAAGTAATGAGCTTATGGGCCTTGTGACGGCTAAAGGTTTCACAGCTAGGAAAAAAAAAGGTGGTGGTGATGAATACTTCTTCACTCACAACATTTCTGGTGCCCCCCATATCACCCCAAATACCTTAGTGATTTTCTCCACAGCTCAATATTATGGGATATTTTGTGTATAATCATGACATGTAATACCAATGAAGAAGAGAGGATTGAATAATTATGGAAGCAATTTGGTTAGTATGGCCATTTGAGGTCTAAGCCTGCTGTGAGAACCATATATACAGTACCATATATTTTATATTAAGTCATCACTACTACACAGACACACAGCTTCTCCTGTCCCGCCATTCATTCTGTTCACTGAAGCTGTACACGATTTATACACATAAAAGCCTATTGTGGAATTTTTATGACTAGCTCGGCTGCTTCATGTAGGAGGTGCTGTAGAATGTGCCCCATCAGCCCCTGTATGCCTGGATGGCTTTATGGACTCTTCTGTCAACAACATATTAGCTATTACGGTCATGATTCGCCAGTTAGGTCTGGGCATCCATGCATGTGGGCATGATTGTGTCTTAAAATGTCATTCCCATGCATGACCGTTTCACTACCCTGCCCTCTGTTTTTTTTTTTTTTTTTTTAAACATCACAGTGCAAGTCAGTTATAAACTGTATTATGTAACATGTATAAGCAGTTCTAATCATCACATCTGTGATTGTTTTTGACCGATCACCAGGTCATGTGTCTGCATGATTCATGATGCAGTGAAAATAATTCATTACTCAGCAGTAGAGTAACATGCTCTAAAGAGCTGTATTCAGCTGTTCTTTCCTCCTGCAGGGATTTCCAGGAACTCAGATTCATTTTTAAGTTACTAAATAAATTTACATCCGAACAGGCTTCCGACACTTGCGGGGGATGGAGAGGGATGTGGCAGTTTGGAAAAGTTGCTTTCCGAAAAACTGCCTATCCAACTTGCCTCAGAGCTCCACACAGGCCAGTAAAGAYGCGTGTAGGCGGAAATTGGTGAAGCTAGGGCTGTATCTGACACCCTCTCTTTAAAAGTGATAATCACTGTGTGCTGGTATATCATACAAAATCTGTTATTTTACATAGATTTATCAAAGCGAGGTGAAAGTGTGGTCATAAGCAAGAAGCATGAACGAGTTTCAGAAACAAATACTACTATTTTGTTGCCCTACTGCAACTGAAATGTGTTTAAGTAAATTAAGTGAAGTAAACCTATCCATCCATCCATCCATCCATCATTGCAGTAGTTTGTTTATACAATACTGTAGTTTATACTGCAAACTTCAGTACTACTCTATACTCTATACAATATATAGTTTATACTAAATTGATTTTAATTTCTCGTTGATTCCGTTCCAGGTCATTTGCTTAGATCTTCAAACCAGCTTCTTTTACACACACTGAGGTCTAAACATAAAAACAGCTGCGATCAAGCCTTTATTGTGGCATCTCTGAGACTGTGGAACAGTTTACCTTTTGGTATAAGAGCCATCTGCGTGTGGTTCTGCAGAAATTTAGTAGTTCAAAATAARTAATTTCTTACTTAGAAAGCTGCACAAATTGTACCTGACACTAAAGAGTMCTTAAAGTGTCATCACATAATACTGACTTTGGTAACTGTAAGTGCTTAAGTAACAGAAACTGTCACCTTAAYGTTCCACCAACTTAAAATCTGGTGGCTCAGTATGTGTCATGTACTTCATGTAAAGGAGATCTCGGACAGCTTTTATTTATCTATTTTTTTTACGCTTTTGACTGCTTTCCAATTTAATATTCCAGTAAATGGCTGTTGTCTGGGATTTGTTGTGGAAGTTATGTATGTGCAGCGATTGGGGATGGAATCCTGCTCATGCCATCGTTTTGGTATTAATATCATTTGAAGTCACCATTTTGTTAGGGGCATTGGTTCAACATTGATCCCTCGTCAACGTTGTTCTGGTTTCTTTTTCATCCAACTAATTAATAATGTTAAAAAAAAAAAAACAATACCAATACCAATATTGTCCTGATGTCCATAACGTTGCCAAATTAACATCACCACAACGTTTTGACAACCAAAAATTCCTGCAGGATGAGCTCAGCGCTTTCTGAAGTTCCTCTCAGTCAGCTCTCAGGAGTAGATCTATTTATAACAAGCCCTTAAGCAGTTGGATCATTCCTAAAAGCAACACTAACTCCTGTACGGGAGCCAGTTCTGTTCTAACTGTCTGTTTCCTGCACTTTAATTATCTTTATTTCGTTCTACACCTTGTTTTTGACACTTCATCTGATTTTAGTTTGTAGTCTCATAAAAACGTGCGAATGTCCTTGTCACCAGAGTTGTCACGTCACTAGAATATAACTTCTCATCTTTAGTACAAGCGTGTGACCGGCGTCTGAAATGCAAAAATGAGAAGAGCCATTTTAGATGTAAAAGTGTGGATTTCCCCATATTTGTTGGTCTTGCCGATTGTGACAGCTACCTAATAGTGAACCTTTCTCTGAGACATGAAGTCTTCCTCAGCATGTTTTCTCACTCACATTGTGTCGCAGGGCAGTGTAATACACTCTGAGTAAAGGGCTACGTACTGTCTTCCACCATGTGACCTCACAGAGAGAGAGAGAGAGAGAGAGAGAGAGAGAGAGAACCAGAAAGCACATCCAATTAACATTTCTTAACTACCAACCACAGATGGCTATGGCAAAGAGTTTCAGAGGAATTTCTTCCTCTCATGCATTTTGAATGTCAAACCTTCATGTGCATGCAGCTACACAACTTCTGCATTTAGCAGAAATGAAAATGCAGCATGAAGCATCATCCAGCACTACTAACTGTTGCCTTATAATAAGTGCATTTAACTACTGTTTTAAATACCTTTCAAAATTTATTTGTAACCTTTTTACACTTTTCATAGCTCGYACATCCAGCACAGGGAATTCTGGGAAGGAAATGTGATACTCTTTGAAATTTTTCCGAAAGATGTGCAGTCATTGGGCTAAAGGTGTGCGTTGGGATTGGGATCCTTAAGAACAAATTTTAATAATTTAATWAATTGAATATTGGATTTTGAAAGTGTGAGTGCAATGATAAAGACCTCTCCATTGGGCTTCTGAATATGACCGACTTCCGCACATCACGCTTATGCATGCAATGTCATTCCTACTGGAAAATGTATGGTACTGGGAATTGCAGGTGCTTGGAGTATTGCGGATGTACTGTGGAATAACATGATATATTGTAGAAACAGGTGCATTCCTGGTATGTGCTGAAAAAACCCTCAGTTTTGAATTCTCCTAAGCTGACACTTTCTACCTGTTTGCTGTGTGATGAATTGCAGCAAGGCCCAAATCCAYGAAGCAGTACCATTTCATGCTGACTAAGGACCAAACTGACAGAGCGAGAGCGAGTGGGCGCTGAAAACAGAGTGTTAAATATTCAGAAAGGGCAGCRAGGTCAGATGTGCCGTGTGTGTGTGTGCGACAGCTGATTTGTGTCCGTATCAATGTCGACACATTGATGAGTGAGAGTGTGAGAGATGAACTTTGGGCAAGGGTTCACKAGTATGGTAAAAGTGTAGAAAAGTTGGTGTACATATAAAGAAAAGAGCTTATTTGGAATAAACGATGGCATTGCCAAGTTTCAGCTTTTGCATGACGAATCCTTCGGGTTTGTGCAAAATAAAGCAGCCCACAACTTTAGCAAGTAACAGTTTATTTAAAAAAAAGAAAAAGAATACTTGAATTATTCACAAACGGTACATAAATTCCTGACCATGTGTATATTATCTGCTAAACCTTGCAGCTTTTTGAGATCAACTAATTAAATTCCACACGCCAAATCACAATTTATATTTTTGTGTGTTAATTGGGCAGCAATATTATTATTATTATTATTATTATTATAAATTTTTAGAAACAAAACAAAAATCATATACTTCATATGTCAGGGAAATAACATTATTATTTTTGCTTCATCATTTCTATGTTATTCCTAATATTCAAGGGTTTTGAATATACAAAAATATTGGTCCTAAACTACATGTGGATGAATTACTAGTCCTGGTATGTAGAATATGTTCAAACTCAAATGGCACGAGGTCACAGGTTGTTAGTGACCTTTAAAACCTCTAACCACTGAGAGCTAACCTAGTCTTAATCAGATCTTAGTTGTGTTTTAACTTTTATATCTCTAAATATTGAGGACATCATCATGTATTAATGCTCATGGATATTTTTTTTCTCATTTATGTTTTTRTCAGAAATGTGGGTGTCAAATGACAGAAAAGGTTCTGAACATGGCTCACGGTCTCTGCGTTATGATTGGCTAGGAAAATGCACCTCCTTAAAGGGGCACTTCATTTAAGGCTACAGACACTGAAACGGTGTGTTTGGAAAAGGAGTGAAGCAGAMAGAAAATAAAGCATGCCAGGATGCACGAGCGAACCTGTATTGCTTCCAACAAGCACAAGGGAAAAAAAATGCAAACTCTACATATATATGTGGCGGGAATTGAATTGGGGTATTTATAAAATCGGGATACTTTCAGAATTGCAATACAATTTTAATCGGTAAAATTTGTKTGATAGTATCATATCAGATGGTCCTTGGTGATCCCCATCTCTAGTTTACAATATATAAATTTCAGTACAACTTGTGCCATTTGAGTTTGAACATATTCTACACACCAGGACTAGGAATTGGTCCACATATAGTTTAGGACCAATATTCTTGACCAAAACCCTTGAATATTAGGAAGAACAATATGAATAAACAAAATGAAGCAAAAACAATAATGTTATTATCCGGCATATGGAATATATTTATACTGAATCTTTATGAAACTTGATATTGTGCATACTATTAAGTAGTGCCAACCCTCAGTGTTCTGTTGAACATTCCAGAGGTTCYARGCTACATATTATCCCAGATATTTTATTCAGTCCTTGCATATTACAGGTGGTTGTGGTATTTTAAAGCGTCCAGGATAACAACGCTGCGCAATTTGAAAATCTTGACATCTGACAACACCACAGGCACGTTTTTTTGCTGCCGGATTTCAGCGTGGAATGTGTGATCATGATCACAGTGGGTGGAGACTGTTGTATTTTGGGTAGAGTGTTTTCCCACACACATATGCCGAACTCACAGTGAGCTCAGTCCTGGCCTCCGAGTGTTTGTGGGAGTACATGAGGATTTTAAATAGAATCACCATACCCATTCCAGATCAGCAGCCATGCCCATGTGTGTGTGTGTGTGTGTGTGTGTGTGTGTGTGTGTGTGTGTGTGTGTGTGGTAGATGGGTTGTTGGTAAAACTACATCAGATATTAGGCTCACACATGCCTGGCTCACTTTCTGTGTACTAATGTTAGGAAGGTGAAATGAGGTGAAATTTTTAAAAGTGATGAAACTAAGTAAGTACGTTCAGCACGTGCTCGTGTGTCAGTATTAATCTGCTGCGCTAAATTATTCAGGGTCCATTTCGTTCACAGTCAGTGGGATCTGAGCAAAGCAGTGAGCACAAGCTTCCCCGAGTCACGCCGCTCGGTCTGCTCGCATTTATTGGGTTTATTACTGGATGGTAATTATCCCTTTGAAACAAACTTTCGGAAAAACCCTCAATAAGACATAAGTCGGCTTTTGATTTGGTGGTGAGATTCAGTGTTGTGTTCTCAGATTGCGCGTGGAAGATGTTTCAGGTGAATGGTACTATAAGGATGAGATGTAATGYATATAATTGCTTGGGGGTTCATCAAATCATTGTGAAGCACTTTCAGTTTTAATATATACTGACAACATTTACACAACATTTTTACATGTTTTTATTTAAAATACCTGTCTGTTGAAGAACTATGAATAAAATAGTTTGGGCACAAAACGATGCAATTTATTATATGTAATGTTTGCATTGTCAGTAATTCATGTGGATGGGTTTTTTTTTTTGGCCTAAAGTATACGGAACATATGGACTCAAAGACTCTAAAAACTGTCTAATCAAAAGCCTCTTTCTTCAGTGCGTAGTGGTGCTGTGAGTGTGTAGTTTCAGTGACCAGAAAAAGCTCATTTGGAGGTTTTATTCATGGAATATCAGTATGAAAAAAAAAATGAAGCACTTGCAGGCATCATGTCGAACGAGAAAGGACGTTGAAGAGACAAGAAAATCACAGATGCTGTCACATACTGCCGAGCGAAGGACATGGCGCCCATGCTGTGAAAGTGGGTTTTCAAAAAATAATAAACACATGTGGCCGTAAATACAGTATAAGTTCATGCATTATTCATGCAGTTACCTTCTAGTGCCAGTATTTGCTTTTAATCTATATGAATAAGTTTAAATATTAAATGGGTCATTTAATAGTTAAATAATGTCATTTAAATCACAATRTGTGTCAAAGTAATTGCAATGTGAATTTTTAATCAAATCGTGCTGCCCCAATTTGATTTGTCCATCCCAGTTTATCTTCATAAGAAACCACATGAATTAGACTGGATTCACGCTGGATTTAAAGCAGGGAATTGTGTGACAGTTTAGCACAGCATTTTTAGTTGTAATGGMTATGGCTATGTTGTAAGTGTACGTAGAATGCATCTCAGATTGGAGTAGCCTTTAGAGTTTTGAATCCTATACAAACTATCAATTGTTGCGTGTGATTTTTGCTTGGATTCAATTCAATTGAACTAAAACCGGCAAGGTGGCTTAGTGTTTAGCAATGCACCTCCAGGGTTTGATTCCTGCCTTGGGTCTGTGTGCATGGAGATTGCATGTTCTTCCCGTGCTTGGTGAGTTTGCTCCAGGTATTCTGGTTTCCTCCCACAGTCCAAAGATATGCAGACAAAGATATTAAGCTATTTGGCATTCCCAAATTGCCTGTAAGGTGAGAGTGTGTATGTGTGTGCGCCCTGGGATGGTTTGGACATTCTGTCCAGGGTGTACCCAGCCTCGTGCCTCCTGGTATGCCACCGTGCCGCTTCCAAACCATATAGCACTCTTGTGTCTATAGTACATTTGCATATGAATTTTTACCTGGTCAATATATATATATATATAGACAACACCGAAAGAGAATCCAAAGTTCAGTTTGCATGATGTTACAAAACAAATCCAAATCGTAGTCATGTCCAGCATCGAAACATGACAGAAGAAGAAACATTTTTCAAGGCAAAGGACTTACTCAGGATGGCAGCACTTCGCAACAGCGTGACACATGTGCAGGTTGTATTTATGTATACTCTGGGACAGAGGAAGTAATCAAGAAGTGTCAAGAATCTCAGGGGAGGTTGACCTTTTACAGGAAGGTTCATACCGGGCATTAGCTTTCATCCTGGGTGAATGGATCACAAGCTCTTGATTACCATTATGAGTGCATCTTCAGTGATCAGTTGTTATGGTGTGAACGTTGAATTATTTTGATATTGTCCCTAATTACCAGCTGCAAATGATGTTCAAAGGTTATGGGTTCAAATCCTAGGGGCATCACGGTAGAGCCCTTGAGAAAGGTCCTTAACCTTGAGCTCTATGCTTGGGTTGAATTCTTTGTCAAGTGAGTAAATTCACTTTCTCAAACACAAAAACCACGATCAAATCTTAATTCAGTCAATTTATAATTCTGACCTTCCGGTATCACTTCAAAGTCATTTTTTGCATCTTGAGGTCATTTGGCCTTTTACCTGCCAGAATATGGCGAGATGATGCTCTTTGAGCTCTCGCTCTCACCACCTTATGTGAGCTCTTTTCAGTTTCGAATCCTTACGGGCACAATCAATGTCTTTGGTCACGTTTCCTTATCGCTGTGGAGCAGTGTTACCGCTTTAAAGCTCTAAACACGCTGTCTGCGGTTTGAATGGAGGAGAGCAGCGAGGGAGGGCTCCATTAGAAGAGCGTTAAAACTCAATAATCTCCCTATCTGAGTGGTCCGTGCCCACCGGCTACACACACCCAGGCAGCGTAATTAACTCTAAACGGCCCTTATGACTGCATAGATCTCTTTAAATGAAGGAGCTAATGGCAATTGGGTGCTGATCTAATTTAGCCACTGGGAGATGGTCAAACAGCATTTGGAGGAAGGAGAAAGGAGAGAGCGAAACAGCTTGGATACTTGAAAACAGGGTTTAAACAAAGACGCAGAAATATGATTTTTCTCTTTTTAATCTCATTATGATGCTGTTGAGAAGAAAACCTCAGATATTCTGTACACTAGCCTCTTTCCAATAATGCCACTTAAACATGACAATAAACCCAATGGAAAATTCATTTTCCGTAGTACTCTGGAGTTAAATAGGGACAGGTTGGATGAAAGGTAGAGCTGGGAATCTGTAATTAAGTGCTACTGAAGACAAACTTATTTTATTGTGTACTGACACGTCTGCTGAGAATGCATTTCCTGGCCTACTCGCTGAGATGTACCTGTTTTACACTGATATTGTACTGGTGCTGATTCAAAGAACAATAACTGTTTTAAAGACCTAGGCTGCATTTTCCTCTTTTTTTCTTCAGAGAGAAACTATTACATAAGCAGATGTGGGAGTTTCCTAATACGAGGTTTAACAATAAAATAAATCATGGATCGTTCTACGAGGTTGACTTTGCAAGCAAGTTTCATCATGGTGTCCATCTTTCCGACGCTACAAAAGCATGCAAAAGCGCAAAATCAAGTAGTTGCATTTTAATACAGTTACCCACCAATGTCTCGTTTATATCACCGATTTCTACAGTACRGGGATTCAATTCAATTCACTTCAATTCAATTTGATTCAATTGATTGTATGGGCTTTCCTGGTATTTAGATTTCCTCCAGGTTTATTTAAAATATGATGGCTCCGTATGCACACACAGCTGTTGCATGCGCTAATCATTGACAGCGCAGCACGTTTCATTCGGAGCTGTTTTCCTTCACTCTCTCGCCATAGAACTTTGCTATTAGCACCGATGCTGTAGGCAGATGTAAAGACCTAATGAGGCATGAAAAGATGCAGTTATGTTTATTAACCTGGGGGTCGTTCCTGAAAAGAGCACAGCCCGTTACCTAATGACAACAGTGTTGTTCAGCTTTGCCGGAGTRGGTGTCCTTTTTTCTGGTGAGTGAGGCAATGCCCTTATGGAACAGCTGCAAATAGCACGGTCTAATTCAGGGGAAAATCGTGAGGCGAGTTCACGGCACAGTTGTAATTTGCTGGCATACGTACGCGTACACTCCCACACACACATTTCAAACATGCTCTAGATCTGGTGACGGAGGAGGGTGTAAAATTGCTTATGTGGAAACTAACAGCATGAAATGTGGACAACAATACACCATTAAAACCATTGACAAATGACATGACTAATGTTGATTACCTCAATAGAATGGCACCTGTGAAGAGAAGCGGTTATATATACTGTAAGGCAGCAACTGAACAGCCATTGCTGAAGCTGATGTGTCGGAAGCAGGAAAAATGGGCAAGCATAAGAATCTGAGTGACTTCGACAAATGCCAGATTGCGATGGCTAGACGACTGGGTCAGAKCACRTCACAACTGGAAAATGTTGTGGAATGTTACTGGTATGCAGTTCTTAATACCTACCGAAAAGGGTCCAAGGAAGGACATTTGGTAAAATGAGGACAGGGCCATGGGTACTCAAATCTCAATCTGGTGAGAACGAAAGCTACAGAAGAGCTACTGCGCAATAAATTGCTGAAAAGGTTAATGTTACCTATGATAGAAAGATGCTTCTGTGTATATGGCTGCATACCTGCAGACCAGTCAAGGTGACCATGCTGACACCCATGCACCAAAAACCAATAGTGTCTATGATGGGCATCAGAACTTGACCAAGGAGCAATGAAAGAAGGTGGCCTGGTCTGAAGCATCATGTTTCCTTTTACATCATGTGGATGGCCGGGTGTGCATGCGTCTCTTAACTGGGGGAAAGATGGCACGGGAATGCACTATGGGAAGAAGGCAAGCTGGCAGAGACAGTGTGATGCTCTGAGCTACGTTCTGCTTGGCAACCGTGGATGCCACCATTCATGCCGATGTTTCTTTGACACATACAACCTACAGTACGTGAACATTTTTGTTTCATGGGAACAGCATTCCCTAAAAGCAGTCTCCTCTGTCCTCCTGCCCCACTGCAAACATGTTCAGAAATGGTTTAAGGAATGAGAGTTTAAAGAGTTTACTTGGTCTCCAAATCTCAATATGACA
>QMIH01000947.1:152659-171894 GCA_003987875.1 Clarias batrachus
AAGGAAGCATTATGCAAAAGCCTTCTTGTATGCATTGTGTAGTCCATTAGAACCGACCCCATGCATTCCCTCCTCCTGTGTGATTATTTTAGGCGGGTGAGAAATCTCTTGTGTGATTTACTTGCAGTGATGATGTGATTCAACTCTGAATCGACCAAACTGTAGGAAGTGACTCAGTCATGACATTTTTTAGTACCCAGGCAGCATTTTTTGAACGTATGAACTGCTAGACTGAATTATGAGGGGCAAGCTAAGCCAAGGGACATTTGCCGGTGCATTATCCACACCACCTATCATGTTTATATCACAGGGAGCTCAGGGCGCAAGACGGTGTACACCTTGCATGGACAGGGCTCTCAAACACTCACACATACACATATTAAAGTTAATTTGAAAGTGGCGGTCAGGATTCACTGCAGGTCTTTAGGCTGATGGAGGAAACAGAGGAAACCCCCCTCTCCATAAAGCAYAGGGGGAGAACATGCAAACCCCACACACAGGCTGGAGTCGGGTTTCGAACCCCCAACCCTTGAGGTTGTACTGCCAAGTCAAGGAACTGGATATTTGAACTGATGAAAAAAAAATTGAGAAAGCCTAAATTTAAACTAGTTATTTACATAARTATGTACAGTATAATCCATTCTGAGCTTGGATGATTTTTGTCCATTTTGTCCACACTTTGCGTTATTATTTCYATTCCCATATTTCCAGCCGATGATTGCAAGAATTTTACAAATATGTTTTTTAATTAGTTTTTCTTTTTGGTTTGTTTGATAATGTATTGAGTAAAACCAAACCGAAAAGCAAACAAACCAAAAATATTAGTTCCCTCTGATCTGGACTTGGCAGACTCCTACGATTCTTYCTCTTCTTCTTCCTTCATCAGCATGCTTTTCGATTTGAAGTCACTCTTGTTACTTATCCCCTTCGAAACACACAAAAAAGAAGTCTGRTATTCTGTAAACAGCACTATTGATCAATTCATGTTCTGTTCTCAGACGTGAACTCGCATGAATTGCTTATTGTTAGCTTCCCCACGTAAAACCACGCGGCCGGATTTCTTGCATTTCTCATCACGTCTGATGCACGACTGCAACTAGTGTACATTGAGGAGAAGTGAAAAGTCTCTCTCTTYCTATCTTTCAAGCCTTAACTTGATATATTGTACATGTTATCACTACAAAGCTCCGGTAAAATATGGAACAAATCCGCTGGAGCGTCTCGACAGATGTTACGAACAGGTGGAAATTTTCTTTGCGTAATATTTCTTTTTCCACTCTTCTAGGTTTGAAATACCCAAGGGAACGGAATCCGCGCCTAAACTTTCACTTGGGAGAAAAAGACTTCTGGTAAGGCTTAAAGGATGTCTTTTCTTTTCAGTTTTAGAAAGTCATGCATACGATTGTGGATTAATAATTATACAATATAAGCTAGCACAAAATCTTCCTTTTTTTTTCAATTCTGATAAACATTCAATGGTAAACAAGCAGCAGCCTGACGTTTGTAAGCAGATGCTATCTGAAAAGGGATGCATTAGCTGCACTCATAAAATATTGATTATCACACTTTTTTCTTTTTTTAAATCCATGGTAATGGCTTTGGGTTCTTTCCCATTAAACCCTTCAGACTCCGCATTTCGCGTCTGTGCACAGACGCTTTTATCATGTTCAGATTGGAATTCATGGTACATTTGCTTCGAGCTGCTTACAGTTTYCCTTTCGGTGGCATACAATCCTGTAGGAGGGGATGAGTGGTTTTGATATATTTAGAAAATCTATCAAATATGTCGGCTAATATGGCTGTGATGACATAATGACTCATCCAATAACCGAAAAAAAGGAAACACCSTSAGATAAACGCGGCACATACTGTATATTTTATGGAACATATGGCTTTGTTTATATTGTATCGTATATTCTTTATCATCATTTAAATTATTGCAAGTACCTACTGCGATCAGGCACAGTTCATTATACGCCTGCCTTTGGTATTTTGTTTAGCTTTTATAGGCTTGTAGGCAGGTTTCGTTGATAATGGTGAGCTCCCGATACATAAAAGCTGCCTGGATCCCAGGAAACAGGGAATATCAGATATTTTAGCACTATATCTTACAATTCTAAAAGAGTTATCTAGTACTCAGACCAAAATGGAACAAAAAAATATTTTTTTGTTAATTTATCCCAGCTATCAACTGCTGATCATTTTGCTTCACACCAATGTAATTCTCGTGAAACTGAATCAAAAGAAAGCAGGAATCCCTCTTAACCAAGTCGCTGTTAAGTATGAAATACTGTTCACTCTGGAATGTTATTGTTCATACTCACAGTGTTGGAGCASTCCTACTCCAATTTTCTTTTCATGTCACTTATCAACGTTAAGAGTTGAAAAACGAAACCAAAACGAGAATGCTAGAGACCTGCGTTAGGATCATGCATCATCTGACAACAAAGTSCATAGTGACTCCTGCTTTAAARGTCCGATATTTCATTATCTTTTAACAAGTTAATTTCACTCCTCCTTCAAATGTGCTATTTCAGTGTTTATGTATATGAGCTACTGCTAAGCCACGCCTCCAGAGAACTCAGAAACAGGCCTGTGGAGGTGCACCTATGCATTAGAGCTCAACCGATATGGGTTGATATGGGTTTCTATGGCTGATGGTGATCGTTAGAAATCAAGGCAGCCAGTGGTATTGAGCGAAAGCTGCATTGCTGCCACCTACCTGATTGGACGATGGAACTGCAGAAGCGCCTGCCTATTTATCAGCTCAATATATTCAGTCATCGGTTGATGCTGATTATTAAAAAAAAAAAAACAGTAACAATCACCATGATTGATTGACCTATCGCGTAATTGTGATTGAATCTAAATGGATTGCGAAAAGAAAAAGGAAAAAGGACAAATGATTAAAAATGCCTTAAAATTTATTTTGCATAATAGGTGCCCTTTTAATTATAGCAAACACAATGAAGTAATTTACAACATTTTCAATTAGTTGCAATTAATGTCAGAAAAAAATCTCAGACCAAGAATGTCAATTGTTGTAATAGAGAATAATAACATTATGAACAAAAATCTGTGCTGTATGATGTAATGCCTCGTTAGCTCAATAGGAAAGCTTAATGGAACAGAYTGTTTGCATAGAAAAGAATGCATTTTCCATTTATACTCTGCGTTAACACTTCCACGACAACATGATAGTGGGCGTGGGCTAAGCAGGTGGTTAAAATGTAGGTACTGTAATTATACTGGCTGGTGTTTGTTTYGGCTTGTATTAGCCCATAACCCCTGGCTAGCCTTTGGCTCCAGAGAGGCTGATCAAGGACAAAAGGTTTTAGGTGGGTGACAGAGGTTTGGCTGGAGCCGTCCGGAGGCGAAAGTGGAGGTCAAGCGCACAAAGGCAAGCCAGAGCTGTGAGAATAATGTGTTTTGCATTCAGAGGGTGGTGGTGTGACCTTCACTGCTTCACAACCCTTGACACCCCCCACACCCCCCCCCCACCTCATTTTGCTGGATTCGCTCAGTTTTCTTACACTCCCACAGAAATTAGACTGTGTGTGTGGAGTGCTGAATGGACACTTCACATGCCAGCCCTGAACAAACTTAACACTTGTTTTCATAGACCAAAGCTCAAAACATAATGTGGTAAAAATACACCGAACACAGACTAACGATTATTTATATTTATACCACAGACTGTTGAATGCTTGAATCTGATTGTTCAGAAGGTGTTTATCCATTTTCTATAACAGCACATAGGAACATTCAGGCTGCAAAGCAAATGACGTGTTTGTAATTATGGACCTTTTTTCTGTATTAAAAGAACAGAAAGTGTTGACAAATTGCTGTGATGGAAAAGGGATGAAACGTTTCCTGACCTTGTGCTGTTATAGGGAATTAGTAACTTCACATTGAACGACACTTCACTACTTGTTGATTATATTCTTATGACAGAATGGCACATTGTGTTTTATTCCTTATTATTATTAATTATTACTTGAAAGACACAACCGTATTACCATGGACACTGCAATGTAAACTACCTGGTCAGACAAGATTTAGTTTTACCGGCTTTAGGCACGCTATGTGGTGGGGAATTTTTGTGTGATAATGATTTCTTATGAATGGAAGAACCACACTATCACTCTTTCACAATTTGAGTCCTAGAATATGCCTGTGTCATCAGAGACGAAAAACTGATGGTCATCTGCTGGCTTCATTTTGTTGTTGAGTTAGACCCTACCAACTGAAGCAACCCCAGGTCATATCACTWCCTCTGCAGGCTTGTTCAGTGGCCACTATGCATGATGGGTGCATCACTTCATACACTTCCCTTCTTATCTTGACTCATCAGACCACATGATTTCTTCCATTACTCCAAAATCCAATCTTAATAGTTCCTAGCAAAGTGAAACCACGCTTCTGGTTAGTCTCACTAACAAGTGGTTTTCTTACAGCCACACAGCTGAGTGGGTTCTTCTTGTCTTGTGTGTGCGTGGAAATGCTCTTGTATCTTCACCAAGCCTTGAAGTAATCTCCTTTTATGTGTTTTTTTTTTGTCTGGCCTTATATATTCCACAAAGTTGTTCAGCACTATCCTTCCAGTGWGTGTTCTTAATCTAATTTCAGTAATATAAAATTTCCTTAGTAGTCAGGCTAATAATTCGAGTCCTTCTTAAATGGTGACTTTTTCAGCCAGGCAGTGTACAGTATATGACTTGTGTATATAGTTTATATATCATCCCTGCCAAGGTGGCTCAGAGTCCACTGAAGTCATCCGCTTGAACATTCAGCTGAGTGTGAAAATTAATGTGTATTTGTATACGACGGATAACCATGGCAACTTGTGTCTGTGGGAACTGTACACGATCATTTACGAACACCACTTGCACATTACAGGAACTAGGCTGGGAATTATTGCCACATCCCCATACATCCCCACATTTCCACATGTTTGGCAACATGTTTGTTGTCATGATGATAGTGGTGATATATTTGTATTCTATATCATGAAAATTTTGACTTTGGCTAAAAAGAATGAAAGTAAATWAAAAAAAAAGTTCATTGTTTTCAAAGTCATAAATATATATTATGTTACTATCTTTACTATCTGTCACATCTAATAATCCCTGAACCAAAGCATGAAAGTCAGGACAAAAGGGCGGGGGGACCCAAAAGAATGCCATAAATCAGTACAGGGTCATTTGAGTAGAAAGGAGAGGAGCAGTATGAGCATTTGGCCCCTGACTGTTTAATGCCCTGAGCCCTCCTCCACAGACAGGTTTCATTCTTCTTTATAATAATTATTATATAGTTCCTCCCGAGCCTCCTTTCTACTTAGAGCCTAGAAAATCCCACACTCCTTTTTACGGCACCCGTGATGGTGGCTTGTTTAGAGCCACTGGAGATTTGTTTGTGTTTGAAGCACTATGAAAAGCAGGTGACGTGATTCATGTGCTGGTACCGGAAAGCTCTCTGTTCACTCGAGTGACGTGCTTCAGCCGTGCACACTCCCACTCGACCGACTAAAGCCTTTGGAAATACTTCCTCTTCCATCTGCTCTGATGTGGCTGCAGGACTCCATAAATATATAATAGCGCTCTGCAAGCTTCTCTGTACCTTTTGTTTTAAAATGTACAATAAACTCTGTCCTCATATTTTCAAAGACACTGTAAGTTCCTGTCAGATCTTTGGACGACTAACTTTATTGGAGAGAGAGAGAGAGATCTAATTGGTAAGTCTATGGCAATTTAATCTCCTTAAGAATTAATTGGTTGAATCCAAAATAAAACACACGTTCAAAGCCATGGAGATTCTTGGAGATGTGGCTTTTACACATTTTGTTTCTGCATTGTTGTAATCAATTTTACGTTAAAAGGAAATTAAATTCGTTTAAAGTTTATGGATACTCATAACTAAAAAAAACATCTAAAGTGAGTAGAAAAGAAAAAACAAACCTTTCAAAAAGGTGCGCCTGTTAACAATTCTATTGTTAAAAAAAAAACATAATGAGCTAACAGGGAGTGCAGGGGAGGCTGGCCTAGTTTTCTCAGTTTGCAGCAAGAGTAGAGAGAAGCCTGCTGGCTAATGATAGATGAGTGTGTTCATGGACCATGATGAAGAATTGAGCTTCATGGTGTCTTGTTTTCCTGGGATTTTATTAGGAATGCTTTGTTACATAAAGTTACTGGGAGGTAAGAATGAGTTCTTGGAGTCTGACTCAAGAAGGCCAACATCCTGGTGCCAGACCTCACAGCACACCTCCAGGGGGCTTGGGGAGTCATAAAATGAGACCACACGTCCAAGGAGAACCTAGAACTTGCACAATACTGGGCTTAATGTTTTGCATTTTAATGTGAACAGAAGTAGAAGAACAAGAAGTTTTTCCTCCAATTTTAAGATTAAGTTCGGCTTCCTATCTTTTCCAGTAGATCCCACCTCTGTGATTTGACTGGTTACAAGAATTTAGCCTCATCTATGATTGGATAGATGCACTACTATATGTGAAATCCAAGCCAGTCATTGCCCCTTTCTCAGTGGACGAAAGTCCGAAGTTGGGACAGAATTGTTTTCAAGGAGATTATTAATCAAACAAAAAGTTATATCACCAAATGTTACCCCTACATGGGACAAACATCCTCGGTAAAATATTATTTATTCAAATGATAGATAAACAATCTGATGGAGTGCTAATGTTTACCTTTTGAATTTTGCTAAAGTGGACTCATAAACATCATGGAACACAGTGCTTTGCATGGATTAGGCAAATATGTTCTGTATCATTGGAGAATGCCTACTTTGGATAAACAGGCCTGAGTGCTAGTCAACAATATGTAGGCTAATACAAAGTGCAGTAGCTTTCGCTCATTCAATTTAAGTAAGAATTTTACCCCAGTCATCATTGTTGTGGATCTAGAGGCTGTCCCAGGAACAATGGGAATGAGTTGGGAACACAACCTGGATAGGACCTCAGATTACATAAGGGCAACATGCAGAAATATTCACTCTGATGAGATGTGATGCTAAATTTTTTTTAATGAAATAATAGCAGGAACAGGGAGAACCTGGAGGAAAAAAACCCTATGTGAAGAATTTGCAAAACACAGCACAGATAGTATAATAAACTCAGGATTGCACCTGGGAGCCTGAAGCTATGAGGGAGCAGCACTACCCACTAAACTTATTGTGCTGCCCTTTAATGATCTAGTGCTTAAAGGTCTTTTGTTTTCCCACACTTTTCCAGTTAGTTGCTACGAGAAAGGGTGTGTCAGCTAGAGGGCCAGCGAGGAGTGTCTTTAGTCCCTTATGGAGGTCAAAAAGGATTTCACCTCAATCGTAGCTGATATGTTCTTCTCTTCTTTTGGGTGTGTGTGTGAATTCCTTATGTAGGTCTCCTGGGACTCATAAGCTTGTCACAGGAAATGGAAATACAAAAGAATAAAGCCTACTCAGTTGAGTTTAAGGACATCAAAGCTGCAATATTTTATATGTTAGTGTTGAAGACTTGCAGATGTTCCTTCTGTCAGAAAAGTACTGTAGTTTCCAAGGGAAAGGTTTGAAATCATGTCCATGTTGTTAAAGCTGCCTCGATAGGTTTACTGTGTTTTTCAGTATTTCTTTGAGGTGTATATGCTTGACAACATGACAGCATGGACTGCAAGTCGTCACTCCATGGTGTAGGTTCTCAGTAGTAGTTCATACTCTAGACCTGGAGAGTCATTGTTGGGACAAAAGCAGCACTCAGCTGTTAGGATGTCATCAAATTTGAGAGATAGAACTGGTTTTTGCTAATGACAAGTACCTGTGCAAGAAAAGAACCAACACACCCAGTGCCTGTGGAGTTAGTGGTAAAGAGTCCATCCATCCATCCATCCATCCATCCATCCATCTATTCATCCATTATGTATATTGATTATTCTGTGTAGGGTTGTGGCAAGCCTAGAGTGCATACCAGGGAAAAAAAGGGCAGATGACATACAGTACACTCACACACTCATTCATACACTATAGGCAATTTGGAAATGCCAATCAGCATATTGTGTAGAGGAAACTCTGTAGAGGAACCAAGCACGGAGAGAACATGCAAACTCGAAGAACAGACCAAAGCCAAAATTCTAACCCCAGCCATGGACATGTGAAGTGTGATTAACTCATTAATTGTTTTACTGGGGTGAATCTATGAATCATTACCATTATCTGAATCAGGRCCAGCAACAACACCTACATGGATGTTTGTTCATATGTGTACGTTTCAAAGTTCGTTCCTCCTTTGCCTTTATAAAAGCCTCTTTTCTTCTGGGAAATATTTATGTTTTTGATTTTTGAGCATGGCTGTGGGATTTCCTGGCCTTTTAACCACAAGAGCATTAGTGAGATCAGACATTGATGTTGAGCTAGAAGGTTTGTTGTACAGTCAGCATTCCAGTGGGGTTGAGGTCAGGGCTCTGTGTAGGTGCACTTGTATGCCGGAACAGGTTTATTATAACCACCTTCATTGTAGGCAAGGGTAATCATAATGCTACAGCACACAGAGACATTTCAGACACATACAGAGGTACCAACTTTGCAAGCTTGGGGAAGGACCATGTATGAGTGAATATTTGAGAATTTACACATTTTTTACCATATAGTGTACTTTGTTGTATGGCTCTCAGATAAGCACAACATACTTACATGTTTATCTAATTATATAACTGTCCATGGAACATTTCCAACATGGATTGAGCTATTGAGCTATGGATATAGTTCAACTAGGCAATCTAATAGGAATTGGGTAATCAATTTATTGACTGAATTATATCCAACTCCACTAAGTTARGTGGCTATATTCCCCCTTTCAGCTTATTAGTATTATGTCATGGACCAAAACAATCAACAAACGAGCTTTGTCTCCAATCACCAAGTCCTCAATTTCAATCAATATGTCTTTATAACTCTTTGACTTTAATTCAGAACTATTCGTTAGCCTTTTTCAGTCATCAAGTCCTCGTAAGTTATTTGTAAGTCTTCAGTTTCAATCATCAAGTCTTTGCATCAAACAACTCTTCCTAAGTCTTTGTCAATTGTTGTGTTGAATCAACAAAGTGAATAGAGACTTATGAAGATTTATAAAGTCTTGTTGCTTGAAAACAAATAATTATGTTGATCTAAAATTGATTGAAAAAAAATTATTGATCTAAGAAGAAGACTTATGAAGAATTAGAAGGCTTACAAACATTTTTTCTTTGATGTCTTTAAAAGGTTTTGGCCTTAAAAAGTGTTTGTAACTCTTCYTAAGTCATTCCCTTCAGTCAACAAGTCTTGGTACGTCATTGTTTTCATTGAACAAGTCTTCGGAAGTCTTTGTTTTCAATCTACAAGTCCTCCCAAGTCTTCGGTTTCAATCAATAAGTCATTGTAACTCTTTGACTTCAATCCAGAAGTCTTCGTAAGTCTTTGTCTTCAATTAACAAGTGGCAAACTGGTAGCATGTCGACCAGTGAAAACCTGGACAAAATTACAGATCTGTACATCTCATCTGTGCATGGTATCCCTTGTATTGATGGTCTTATCCGAAGGCAGTCAACACTTCCATATTGTTAGTGGCTTCTTCTTTTGTTATACACCTTGTTTGACCTCTTGATCAAAGCCTGGGATGGGACCTGTATAACATGTGGAGAGTGCCTAGGCCGATTCCTGCGTATATGTGCAGGAGTAGCTCAAATCCTAACTGCATTATCTGGGGTGCGCTTGTCCAACTGTAGTTAAAATAAATGTAGACATTTATTTTAAAAGTCTGGTTTTAGTCGGATTAACACARTGTCATATAAACATTACTGACTGTGCTAGGAAAAGCCTAGGCACTTCTAACATTGTTCTACAACCCGCCCAGTTGTCTAGATGCTTTCCTCGTGTATAACACAGCGATCCAGCTCTTCACTTGGACTGCAGGCTCCCTCATAAACACGTCTGCATAATGAATAAATGTAAATGCACTTTAGTGCCGTAAAAAGTTTCTCTGACCTTCATGGCCAGAATTTCCTATTCATCCACTGACCACATTTTAAGAGCTTGTTAACGAAGGCATTGACTTGCAGCAAGCGTCCTTTCTTTGCGTCTTTTACAGCTTCCAGTAACATTAAACTAAGCTGAAGGCTCTTAAATATCCACTATGTCTTAATGTAAATTCTGTAAGGTCACACTATAAGTCTCTATTCAGAGATTCGACAGGTTAGAGAAAGATAAACCTTTTTTAAAACCGGTTTTTGTATAYCGTTGTCTTTTCCCTTCCGCATAGCGGTTGCTGATATGATGCAGAGTGTTTTATTTAATCTTTTTTTAGATTTGCCGTGTCTTAAACAGAAGGACACACAGTAGGGGATTGCGGTCAAGGTGTAAAGGTCAGATCCCTACGTGTTTAGATTACACACATATGGGAAGAACTTTAGAAGGGAGTTAAAAAAAAAAAGCTAAAAGTATTTGTGAGTGACCTCTAAGTTAATGACTGTAAAACATGAACACAGGGCAGTGGAAAAACGGACACATCTGATAACTTTCAGTGCTTGCTGAATCTCTTCCTGTTTGCACACACATACACATGAATGAGCACAAGTTGCCATGGAGATGGGAATGTGTGACTCCGGGCACGTACTGTGTCCATTGATCCCGGGTCATTGATAATCTCACCCCAAACACCACGACGACGCATTTTAAAACGAAGGCACCCACTTTTAAGTTGCATTTCTGCTATAAAATCGTATAATAGTGACTGAAGTAAAAACAATCCAGTAAAGGATTAAAAGGGTGCGAGAGTGTGTTTGGGTGTGTTAGGTGTCATTTAAATATGATTTAACAGCCCAGACATGTTTGGTATCTGTTAGTCCCGTTAACGACGGATTATAAGCAATATAATTATGATGTGCTGATCTGAGAATATTGAATTGTATTTTAATTGAATTGTACTCTATATTGGTTGGACTGAGCTCTTTTAATGATATCTTTATGTATCTTACATTGGAGGGGTAATCCTGTCCGATTTTTCTCAATATGTCTGTTTGTATGTCTGTATGTCTGTATGTCTGTCCAGACGGCTTTTGYCACATCGTCTGGACAGAATTTAATKAAACTTTGCCAGTCGTTTGGTATTTGTCTGAAGTTAAATATGCAATGTAAATTATATCAAACTGTTGAATAGAAGTGAAGTTATGAGCAGTTATGTTTCAGATTGTAAACCGGACGTTTTGACAGCATACTGCACATGCATCAAACTGTGGGCGCGTCTTAAATCGACTGCTGAACAAAATCTAATGAAATTTTTGCAGTATTTGGATATCTGCCTGAAGTTTAACCTGCACTGTAAGTTAAATCAAAATGTTGAGTAAAAGCGATGYTATGAACAGTTATGTGCTGGATTTAAATAATTTACTTTAAAAAGAAATAAGCTACTAATAAGCTACTTGCTGAATGTTAACAAACACCTGCACCAGTAGATATTCATTAGTCAAGCTAAACTGAATATTTTTACTGGGATCCTTTTTKACTTAATATTTTCACCACAGAAATAAGAGCGCTCAAATTGTACAAGTGAATTTTAACATTCTGGAGTTGTTTTAAGACGAAACTTAATCTTTATCTGATCTACTGTGATCCACTCTCCAATTACCGAACAGCGAGTGTATGTCGCTGAGCAYGAAAGAAGTACAACTTAGAGTAAACATGGCCTGGGATACTCAACATTACATTTAAATACACTTTAAATTGTATTGCTTTGTATTAATAAGAAAATGTGGGTTTCAACCTGAAATAATAATATCGCTGATTATATACTTTAACGCTGATCAGCTGAGCTTTTAAACTCTTCAGCTGTCAACGATGGGTACAAATGCTAGTTATACCTAAAAAACAACAACTTTTACCACTGTACAGCATTAACACCTAATTTAAACATGGGTTTTTCATTTTCTGCCTCCAAAGCTACAATAAAGGCAGGCAACTTTGTCATCAAATGTTTGTACACTTTTTATTATTTATATTTAATATTTAATATTATTTATTAATACACTTTTTAATAAACAGGCTGTGGAAGTTAATTAGCCGATGCTATCTGGGATTGGTGGGGTACAGCGTATAGGTTGCTTCAGATATAAAAATATAAATATATATCACTACAAACGGTGATCCAGCCAGCATTTCTTCTTTGTTTAAACATCAGAGGCTATTGTTTAGTGAAGTGAGCTTAGTCATGCAAACTAGTGTTAAAGTACAAGTAAATAAGTTAACTGTTTTCTGTTTAAGTGTGCGTGTGTGGTTTCGCAGCCTTTCATGCATTATTTAAGAGGCTTTCAACAAAGCTCTGCTTTCTTATTTTTTAGGGAATTTAAAAGGCATCTTCACAAACGCACACACACGCACACACACACACACACGCACACACACACACACACACACACACACACACACACACACACACACACACACACACTGTTGTTCTTTAAGCTAGAACGAACAACGTTCACCGTTATCATTGTTCCTCTGCGCTCATGTGTTTAAAGCAGTTCTCCTCAAGGCTGTGCTTCCGATGTGCTGCTTGGTTTTTGCCACTGTGCTTGCGTTGTGTTTACGAGAGCAGAGGGCTGCTCCATGTGAGGCGTCACTTTCACACAATCCAGGAAAGGTCTGGCAAGCAAAGCTTTGGAAATGCGGACACCAGCTGCTGCCCATCCCAGGGGTGTAGAGAGACTCTGTGTGTGTGTGTGTGTGTGTGTGTGTGTGTATGTGTGTGTGTGTGTGTGTGTGTGTGTGTGTGTGTGTAACTTAAACAGGTGATGAAACTCAATCCTCACTTCGCAATACCCACACTCCCCCTCCTCTCGCTCTCCCTCTCTTTCACACACTCACGCTCCCTCACCCGCTCCCTCTCCCTAGAGCCCTTCAGAACAGGAGTAGCTCTCTGTCTGCCACCTCAGCCCATTATTCCGGCCATTGATGTACGCTTTAGCCCTTTAACGGGGCAGAACAATAGGTTTTAACCTATAAGGTCACAGTTTGGCCGGGGTTTTATCTGGGGCAGATGGCATGAAATATCAGGAATGATCATGTACCAGTGTCAAAAATCTGAGTCGAATTGTAGCACATAATGGTGTTATATATTCTTTATAGGGGTGACAGTTCTGTCCACAGAGCAGAATTTAACAACAAAACAACAATTTGTCCAAAAAAAAAGTAAAAAAAAAAAAAGTTGTTCTTGTGCTGCCTTCTACAGGACATAAACTTTATTTCAGGATCAAATCACAGTAGAACAAATTCTACTTTCATTCTGTGGTAATACATACATATTGTGGTAAACATTTTGCGTTATAAAAGGAATGGCTTTCGTTCTACCGGAGATATCTGATGTGACATCACACACACACTGCCAAAGCTTCAATATAAGCATAAATATTTTTTTTACCGTCATTGACCTAAGCTGTTTTGCCGGCACAGATCTGTGCCACTTGGGTTTTAGGGGTTAAAGAAGGGTTAAGGATTAAATGTTATACTGTTTCTGATTTTTGTCTTTAGCACATAAGAGAATATACTGTATGATTATCACATTTCCTGTACTCACTCGCTCACTCGCTCACTCATCGTCTATAGCGCTTTATCCTGTATTCAGGGTCAGGGGGGACCTGGAGCCTATCTCAGGATATTAAGGGCAAGAAACGGGGTACACACTGGACAGGGAGCCAACCCATCAAAGGGCACACATAAACATACACAAACTCAGTATTTACACACTACGGGCAAATTTAGAACACCAATTAGCCTAATATCCATGTCTTAAGCCTGTGGGAGGTACTCGCAAAACCACTATGGAAGGGGGGGGTGACATGGAAATGTCCGGTACTTGAATGTTAAATTTTAGTTCAGAACCAAGTTCAAAAGGCTTGAAATATATATGTGTGCATTATAGGGGCTGCACGGTTAATCTGTAGTAAAACACATTAATTGTAGTAAGTTATATTCACTACAACAATGCATAATCTATGAGTATCTTGGTAGCAATTAGCCTATAAGAGAAAGATTGCAATACAGTTATTCAGTTACTCTAGATGGAGTAAATAGTTCTTTTCTTTTTTCCCCCTACAGTACGTTGGTGATTTATGGCATTTTTTTAAAACATGGTAAGATATTTTATGAACTTCTTAAAAAGTTCAAAATTCACTGTTTGATCAACTTGGACAGTCACACGGTTCTTTATTGCATGTGTCCATAAAACACACATCCGCACTATCTTCTATATTCCTGCTCTTTGCATTAAATTTTAAATCGTGACCTACACAACAATCCTAAGGAAAAAAAAACATGTGGTAAGACATTCGTCTGACTCGGTGCTCAACTTCACCCAGGACTCAGCGTTTTATATTTATTCTGAGTAAAGCAGCAGTGGCCATCATTTATTTAAGGTGGAAATGTTCTGACAGTTCTAGTGAAACTTACATCAGACTGCTTTCTCGATGAGGGATGATTCTGAGCTGGATTTGCAAAAATATACATTCCTATAGAATACTGTGCAAAAGTCTTGACCCACCTGCTCATTTATTCATATTTTGTTCCCAAAAAGATCGGATCATCTTGTATATTTTAATGTAGTCTTGAGCAATAATTCTCCAGGCTTCCTGAAATCCAGTTCCTTTACCTGAGCAGTTTCAGAGGAATGTTGTTTTTTGTTTGTTTGTTAAGCCGCACAGTGATCTGTGACACATAAGGCATGAACCTGTGAGAAACGGGTGCAGATGATCAGGCTGGTGATTAGTATACCAGTGATGCTGAATGCTGAGTGGTTGGAACAGATGAGAAGGGGAAATGAGGTTGCTGCTGAGGTTGTATCTTTAGGCACTTTGCAGCTCAGTGGCATTTGTTCCCAGTTCTTTAATTTGATCACCATCTTTTAATTTCCTTTAACCCATAAAAGTTAAAACTCACTCTTCAAAAAAAGCTTTTTAAAAAAAACAAACAAAAAAAAAACATATACAGAGCTCTGGAATGTGCTGTATGGACAGACATGTCGTTTTTTTTTCTGCACAACATAGGCAATATGATGAATATATATTCGAGCATGACTGAGGGTCATATAGGCAAAGAAGTAGCACAGATACATTTTTTTTTCACATCAGTAAAATTGACCTACTGTATGCTGTGTTGCCGGCGTGTGTCTGTGCCGCTTGAGTTTTAAGCATTTTAATATGAAGACATGAGTTTTGCACAGTATTGTTTATTCCTAGATGGCACGGTGGCTTAGTGGTTAGCACTGTCCCCTTGCACCTCCAGGGTCCAGGTCGAAGCCTGACTTTGATCCCCGGTTCGTTTCAAACAACAGACACTGAACTGGTGCTTTTTTCAATTGAGTGGAACAGAAAGAGAATCAAGCATGACAGAATGCACGATCTGAGTTGTTTTTCAGCTGGAAAATTAACAGACGTATTTTGAAGACCTCTAAGACTTAAATTAACTTAAAATGAGGTATGACTGATGAGTTATAAATACCCAGTGAACAGTTTAAGCTATTTAGACATTATTGCTATTATTCACAGTTCAAAAACGATACCATAGCAAATGAAATCTTATCCAAGTAAAATATCATTAAGCCTAATTCTAGTCATTTTAAAATAGTTTATTATAACTTTCAAACTTGAAACAAAACCTTTAAAATCATCATTTAAGTCCAAAGCAGTGTCTCTGCGATGCATACATACTGTACATACAGTACTGTGCAAAAGTCTTAGGCGCCATATTATTAAATTTAGAATTTCTCCAGCATGCTCMGTAAAACCAACAGCTGTTTTACTTAGAATACTGCACACATCTGTCTCGATCACTACCGCTTATGTTCAAGCAAAGAGTTTCCACACCAAATACTGAACGTTTATTGTTTATGTTATTACTTAGTGCTTTTTATAGAMGTTTCTTTTAATGTAGAGATGTTTTCAAAAGCATAATTGCATATGGTTTTTGCTTGGATGTTCCCGAAGCTTTTGCRCAGTACTGTACATAAAACCGCTGTTAGGTTTTACTGAGCATGCTGGAGAATATGAGTTYTTATAATAACATCATCACACTCGCTCCTTTCTATTTTCATGCGAAATCCAGGAGTCTACATCATTGATTTATTTTTTTCCCCATCKGAAAACTGGTCTGTCATGTAATATTTTTACTTTCTTTACAGGCATGCAAATATTCTTCTATAATGTTATTTATTCATTAATTCTAGTGTATATATCTTTGTAGGGAATGGTCTTGTACATAATAAYGCAGACATAATAAACTTATATAACAAAATTTGTACTACAGATAATATTGCKCYTAAGACTTTTGCACAGTACTGTATATACAGTATATTGGCCAAAWGTTTGCAGACACCTGACCATGGCATTCATTCATGCTTTATATCACTTGGTATTGTTATATTCATACATTCATTCATTCATTCATTCATTCATCTTCTACAGTATACTGCTAATCCTGCACAGGGCCCCGCGGGCCTAGATCATATCCCAGGAGAATTCGGGCATGAGACAGGGTACACCCTGTAAGGTGTAAGGCCAAAGTCCTAAGCTCCATGCTGCTATGCCACCGGTATTGGGAAATGTAATGCTGTAACATACGATATACTGTATACAGTTGTGCTTCTAACTTTGCGGTAATGTGGAATGGGTGTGATGGTCAGGTGTCCAAAAACCAAAAAAAAAAAATATATATATATATACACACAAAAGAGATAAAGAAAAAAAAGTGGATACATTTAGATTAAAAAATAATAATGTGATAGCATAACCATTTAGTGTCCCGTGCTTACAGTTATTGTGTACTGATTTGTTCTGATTTGTTTTGATTTGATTTGTTTTATTGCTCTAAAGGAAATTGCATTGGTTTATCAATTTTATTGTTTTATTACATGTTTACACATGTACACACGTATATGATAATGCACGTATATGATGTGCACATAATGCACAAATCATTTCAGCTACATTGTAATTATAATGTAGGACACAGTGCATGGTGAATTGTGTTCTGAATGACTATCTAAGGCAGCTCCACATGAATGACTGTGTGAGTGTGTGTGTGCGTGTCCATCCACGTTTATTCGAGCACTGCCGGTTGCCTGTGTAGATAAGAGGCACGTGAGAGGAACCGTCAGTCACTATGCTAACAGCCTAATGAGTGCTGAAGGATCCTGAATGACAAAGGGCCTTTTTGCTGCCTGATAGGAATGCTTGATTATACCACGGTGCATTAGCAAAGCGAGCTAATGTTTACCAGTAGCTTCATCTTTGTGTCTGCTACATACACTCTTGCAAAGGACGGCTGCTGGTTCATTTATCACGTGAATGCTGGAGTTAGACTTTGCACTCTTGCTGTGTTTGCTGTCTTTTGTCATGCGGCTGTAGCTATTTAAGGTGACAACAATATATTCCACCCTGAATCTTTTCCACCCTCTTTTTTTTTAATGCTTTCTCCAAACATATATGATAGTCTGAKAAAATTTGGTGAATCTTGCCAAATTACCGAATTACCTAACTTGCCTTCATAATTTGCACAAAGAGCGTTCAAGTCAAACCGGGACTTTTGATCAGAATTTTTTGAATAATAATAAAAACTCTTTTTTTCTCTATATAATCCCCTGCAGCGCTATTGCACTTATCCTAGCGTTTCATCTGCGTTTTGATACCATCAAGGTATAAAGGTTTTTCAGTACACCAGAGCCATGACTGCCTGTCTCACGTCATCGTCAATACTAACACAATGGCCTCCCAGGAACTCCTTTACTGGCCAGTTACATTGATTAAAAAAATAGCCTGGTATGATCAGCAAGGATACTTGCAGATTATAAGAACTTTGCTGGGAGTTATCGCCACATCAGTCATACAGTGCTGACCTCGGTCAATGTGATTTCCATAAGTTTGGAGCATTAAAGGAGTTCCTGAGAGGCCAGAGGGAGTCAGATCATGACAACAGTATTTTGAAAAAAAAAAAAAAGTTCTACTTTGATGGTATCCAAGCACTAGTGAAACAATGGGATAGGTGCATTAGTATGGCAGGGAATTATATAGAGAAATGAAGGCATTTTTTTTCTCTCCTCTCATAAGTGTGTTCTATTATTCTTCACAATCAAAAGTCCCAGTCTAACACAGACGTCCTCGTATATTGCACATTTCTTTCTATTATGTACAAGTCTTTTGTTATTTTGCATTAAATCCATATTGCTTTTTCATAATATTTTATATTAGAGAACAAACGCTCTATTATATTACTGCACTATAACAGCTGGAGATGCAAACCAAAGTTCTTTATACTTGTATGGKACTATTGTGGTATTCTTTCCTATTAAATTTATTTTTTTTCTGTCAAGATGTCATCAAGCTTTGATAAAGTTTTATGGCGTACTGAAACAGGCCTCCAGTAAATTCAGTTTGCAATCAGAGACCGGTTTGTAAAAATGCCCTTGATGCTCCAGCTCCAGAATTAGAATAATCTTTAAGCGCTGTGTATAGTCCCCTCATTTTTCACTTTCGGCTCTAACCAGACTCCACGTGTAGGTCAGAAAGAACAGGAARGCAGTTCATTTCACCACTTTGGAAGGGCGTGTGTGCCCGCGGAGGAGGAAGGGATAAAGGTTTCTTTTCTGTTCTGGCGAAGTCAGCAACAATGAAAAGTGAAGTAGAGAATATCAAGAAGGAGCGAGAGAAGGAGAAGGGAGAGCRGAGAGGTGAAAGAGAGGAGCCTTTGATCCTAAGGCGAGAAGCAAACCTGCTAAGGCATGCTTGCTGGAGAGTGAAGGGAAGTGGGAGGAGCGTGCATGCATTGGCACACACACGCTCACACACTCTGTCTCTCTCTCACACACACACACACACACCCATGTCTATGCACATAGACACGCACAAAGGTAGGAAAGTTCAAAGTTTGCTGGTGGCAAATCGCATTGACTTGCTGTCCCTGCAGGTTAGTCGAGAGTTTCATTCAGCTGTCAAGGAACTCAAGCTACCAGGGAAGACTAAGGAAGGAGAAACGGAGGAATTAAGTAAAGAAGGACAAAAAGAATGCAATCTGGAATTGACACTGTATGGAGGTACAGATTAATGTACCTTTTCTCATTTTCTCTGCTTTGAAAGCAGCCTTTGTCTCTCTCTCTCTCTTCTCTCTCTCTCTCTCTCTCTCTCTCTCTCTGTTCTTCCGCAGTAATACGATCCTCTGATCCAGGGATAGACTGAGTC
>QMIH01000947.1:199336-227259 GCA_003987875.1 Clarias batrachus
AGACTAAAGAAAAAATATGTAAATGCACACATCATGTGTTGAAGCCAGGCTTGTGTTTCAGATCACAGACAGCTCTGAGCTAAAATCTTTACAGCAGGTTTGAATCGGTCAGACAGGTCTTATCCCAGTGTGTACAGAATGAGCACAACATACAGTAAACACTTAAACGCTGTGCTYAAATACAGAGGTGAGGTCAGATCCCTGGTTGCACGAGATTGTACACACACATAGACCTCGGCATTAAATGCTGTGTGAACCTTTGGCACTGAAAAACTGCGACTGTGCTTTTTCTACACACCACTGGGCCGGGTGCAGGTGTATAGTTTTTGGTACTTGATCAAAATGGGCACTAAGTAAGAATAATGGTATTACRGTGTAGCATTGGGTTACTTACACGTCACGTATACAGTACACAGAAAGCAGTGCTTKTAAAGTTCAACAGAGTTTTCATTTTGCCCGTTGTCTTGTCCATGTTTAACAAGTCTATTCAGTGCTGAAACTCCATATCCAGTGAATGAACAATGCTTAATTACAAAATATTACAAAAATATATTTTTCAGCAACCTCAACAACCTTAAAAGAAACTCGCGTCATTTTATCTGTGGACCTGGAGCCAYCCGATAAATGTTTTAATCTGCCTCGGTAAATGAATTTTGAATCAGTGTTTTAAATTGAAATTGGTTTTGAATCTTAATGTCAAGTGAAATAATTGAATTTGTATCACACAACAGCAGCTGACCGAATGTGCTTTAAGTCAAGTCAATTTTATTTATATAGCGCTTTTAACAATTGACATTGTCGCAAAGCAGCTTTACACAATAAAAAGAAGCATTTTTTTAATGCAATGTGTGTGAATCAAAATGATAAGATTACACACGCACTTACTCACACTTATTTTCTTCACTGCTTTACAGTATACACAGTCGCAGGGGGTCTAGAACCTATCCCTGGAGACTTAGGGCATGGGTTGGGGTACACCTTTGACAGGGTGGCATTACATTGCAGGGCACATGCATCCACACACACACACGCACGCACGCACGCACGCACACACACACATGCTCATACAAAAACTACAAGCAAGTTGGTATCGCCAATTAGCCTAATCTGCATTTCTTTGGACTGTGCAAAATGCAGAATACCCAGAGGAAATCCATCAAGCATGAGGAGAACATGCAAACTCCATACACACAGACCCGAGGAGAAAATCAAACCGGAACGTTGGAAGTGCTAAACGACAGTGCAATGTGCTTTACAGTAGAACATTTTTATAAATGTATACATATACACTGATCAGACATAACATTAACATTGATTATCAATTATATAGCAATGCACTGGTGACTGGATCATGGGAACACAAGGCTCATTTATGCCTATGGAGACCAAGGGCTAGTTTATCTGGTCTGATCCCACAGAAGGGCTAACAAAAAATGCTTATGATAAAAAGGCCTCAGAATACCAAATGCACCACAGGTTGCTGTGTATTTTGCTTAGAAGGCAAAGAGTTCAAGGTTGTTGATCTGGCTATGATGTGCTGGACAAACAAGGCCCCACCTGGGAACTTACAGCACTTAAAGAATCTACCGCTTAACATCCTGGTGCCAGATGCCACAGCACACCTTGTGAAGTCAAGCCTTGAGGAGCCAGAGCTGTTTTGGTGGCCCAAAGGATGCTTACACAATATTGGGTATAATGTTTTGAGGTTTTAATGTTATGGCTGATCTGTGCATGTATCTGGACATCCTGCAGTATTAGATTGCAAAGTGCATAGAAATAAAATTTGTATACTTGCGCACTCAACCTTTTGACCTTTTTAATTGCTTTTTTATGATTTCAGTCTGATGTGTCATTATTGAAATTCACAGTTAAGCCCTCTTCAGTTCCAGATTGTAAGATTATAGAAATTTCAGAGAAGTGAAAACTTTACAATCATAATTTGGGAAAATAAATACATACAAACATAGATACATCCATAGATACATCCATAGATATATACACAGATACATAGATACATCCATAGATAATGTTATGGCTGATCAGTGTGTGAAAGGCACAAATCACAACATATAAGATCGTAATCCTTACATGGAGCAGGAGTTAGCTGTCATTATGAGTTGATTGAGCTTTCTCTGTGTCTGTAATTTTTTACTTTGTTAATTGTTTATTCTAACAGCATATTCAAGACACTTTGAGAATGTTGTAGAAGATAGAAAAAGTGCCGKTGAAAAGTGTCCTAAATGTACATTAAATTCATACTGAAGTTTGATTATGAATAAGGACCTGTACAGGAATGAGACTCAAAYATATTTAATGAAAATGGACAAAGGAATTCAGTCATGGTTTAAAAGAAGTTGATAGCATATGTACACCTCTTCACAAAAGACAGCAGCTGATTAAATGTTGTCTTTTTTTTTTTTGCCTAACTAGTAATATATGAAATCATTATTCTTATTTATGAATCCCATATAGCAGGCTAATTATTTGAACAGYCTCAACTATAGAATTAACATGAAATCTGCATTTTTAAAACGTTCTAAAAGTTTCTTAAAGTGCCATGCTATATAAATGTGTACTATAAAAGTACTAGGTGTTGTTCAGTAGTTTGTAAAAAATAAAAAAAATWAAAAATAGTGCACATAGGCCCAGTGTTTCTGCATTGATTTCCAGTGGGGGAAAAAATACGACTTAGAAATACTCTAAAGGAAATTCCATCCCATTGGAAACYGGGTATTAATGGAGGCAGTGGGGAGAGAAAAAAAGTTCATCAAACAAACCAACATGGAGAAATAAACAAGTTGTCAGCATCGTAATTGTTTTGAAAGTGGATAAATAAAGASTATTATGCCTGAGTGATGGGAAGAGGGCCGGACTTGTCTTTATGGATGGAAAAGAAAAGAATCGTTTGTTTAGTGTTCTACTGTTAATCTGGATATAAGTGCTAAATTCATTAAAGTTATTAACATAAGGTGCAGTTCAGATTCGTCTGCTTAATGGGCCAGCAATCCAGATGAGCTTTTGCGCTGGTGATGCATTACACTGCTGATGAAAAGCCAGAGCTTGTTTATGTAACTTTTATTAGAATCAAAATGGWGATGAATATTCCCCTCTGAACCTCAGGCTCTCCGCACTTCATCGATGAGACAGAGAGAGAGAGGGAGAGAAAAYGCTACCAAGTGCCAGCATCCAACCAATCTATTTTAAAATCATTCATAAAATATTTTATATTAAAAACCAGAAAATTGCATTTTAAAATGCCTAACAGGACGAATGTGATTTAATATGAGAAGTATGATTAAATATCAACAAATATGCACGTCCATATCAAAAAAGCCTATCCTTACAGATCACTTTGCATGTGCTGCTATTAATTATACAACTGTAATCTGATTARATAATAAGCACTCAGTGAGTGGCGATATAGAGTATAACAGCACTGGGATGTTTAAGTATATGTAGCTCTTCGCATCACAGGTGTTCTAACAATCGTTAACTACACCATGACTCAGCAGCCTTTCAGAAGGTGAGAGCGGTGCTGGATACGGGCCATAGTACTAGAAAGATGAACAACTCTCTGCGCAAGAAAACACGTCTGATAATGATATTTCATCTTAGCACTTTGTCTCCTCATTAATTAGTTTCTAAGTCATTCGAATTTGTGTTGGTTTGTTCACAGCCACGCAAGCTACTAAGCTGACTAGCTTCTAACACATGGCTGAATCCCAAAGCCATCTCTCAAAGTCTTTGATCAAAGGCACTACCTAGTGTGTGAAACAAGGAGTGCTCTCCCTATAAAGAGCACAAGCTGTCCTTTTACCTCATGTGGGATTCACTACATCCATGGTTTAGGCTCCTCACCTTTTAGCTACATAGTACCAGTAAGAATTTAAAATGACTTTCACTCCTGTTAATTACATCAACAGTGGGTCGCTACCTGTTGGTCGGCAGCTCCGTCATGCGCAGTTGGAACAAAGTAATTGGTTAAACAACAAACAATAATAAATTAGTTGTGGAACTGTTGTATAAAAACAAGCGTCAAAGACACCAAAACCATGCTGATATTGGGTATAACAGCACTCTCCCTGTAAATATATAATTAACATGTAAGTATTAAAATACAGTTTTATGCTAAAAAAAAAANATAATAAGCACTCAGTGAGTGGCGATATAGAGTATAACAGCACTGGGATGTTTAAGTATATGTAGCTCTTCGCATCACAGGTGTTCTAACAATCGTTAACTACACCATGACTCAGCAGCCTTTCAGAAGGTGAGAGCGGTGCTGGATACGGGCCATAGTACTAGAAAGATGAACAACTCTCTGCGCAAGAAAACACGTCTGATAATGATATTTCATCTTAGCACTTTGTCTCCTCATTAATTAGTTTCTAAGTCATTCGAATTTGTGTTGGTTTGTTCACAGCCACGCAAGCTACTAAGCTGACTAGCTTCTAACACATGGCTGAATCCCAAAGCCATCTCTCAAAGTCTTTGATCAAAGGCACTACCTAGTGTGTGAAACAAGGAGTGCTCTCCCTATAAAGAGCACAAGCTGTCCTTTTACCTCATGTGGGATTCACTACATCCATGGTTTAGGCTCCTCACCTTTTAGCTACATAGTACCAGTAAGAATTTAAAATGACTTTCACTCCTGTTAATTACATCAACAGTGGGTCGCTACCTGTTGGTCGGCAGCTCCGTCATGCGCAGTTGGAACAAAGTAATTGGTTAAACAACAAACAATAATAAATTAGTTGTGGAACTGTTGTATAAAAACAAGCGTCAAAGACACCAAAACCATGCTGATATTGGGTATAACAGCACTCTCCCTGTAAATATATAATTAACATGTAAGTATTAAAATACAGTTTTATGCTAAAAAAAAAACTGTAAAATCAATGTCAGATATATCATTTCTTTTTACTTTAATACAGTTCTAACAGTTCTTTTATGTTATAGCAGCTATAACAAGTCATTCCTTCTCCAGCATTTCTCTATTAAAGATAATACAAAATTTYGGCTTGTTATATTAACAAAAAAACATGACATAAAGTCATCTGTCTTGAAGTTAACCTGTGTAAATTAACATATAGTTTAGAAATTCAGTACTCCTAATTTTTTGGTCTGGAGGTGGCATGTTGCCCACACTGTAAACCCGATTAAGTTGACGAAATTCACAATATTTCTGTTAATCAGTTACATAAAATTTTTTAAGTAATGATGTTTCCAATTTTAAGTAAACAAAACTATCAATTTTTGTTTGTTGAACTTAAAAATAAATTATTGTAGACAATCCGGCCCGGGGATCAAACCCAGGCCTTCCGCACGGCAGATGATTACCACTGTGCCACGAGTGTTCTTTAGATATTAAGATGGTGGATCTTTAAGGTGACAGTTACTGTCACGATTACATAAAATATCAAATTTGTTCAGCTAACTTGAAAAGTGTCATTTCTACAAACTCATAAATAGCCAAAAGTTGTRACTACACAAAAGGGTCTCTTAATTTGATCTAATTGCAATTATTTAAGTTAACAGTACTCAGTGTCTTTCATTACTTTGAGCATTAGGGTTTACAGTGCATGGAAGTCTTTGCTGTCTCAGGTTTGTCCCCGGTTTAATCCTGAACTGAGGCTACACTCTGGGGGGAATTTTTCATGTTCTCTTTGTGTTTGCGTGGGTTTCCTCTGGGTTCTCTGGTTTCCTCCTGCAATCCAAAAACATGCTCGTATTTGGATTAGCTACTCTAATTTGCCTCTAGGATGAATGGGTGTTTGAATGTGTGTATGGTGCGAATCAATGGATTYACAACTCATCATGCATGAATTCTCCCACAGTGAGCCTAGTGTTACCAGGATACACTCCATTTCTACTGTCGAGAGAAATTTGTCAAAAGTGAAATGTTATGAAATAACTCCAGTGTGGGAGAAAGACCATGAAGCCTGAAGCACCTAGTTAACGTCCTACAGTATAAATTCCCACCTCTTTCATTCTCCACCAGTCTTACAGTTTCTTCACCTACTACCTCCATGTCAAATTCATACCRTTCATCAAGTCTTAACCAAGAGCATTTTGTGGAAGGTAATTTGCTAAGCAAACACCATTCATAGCCTTCGAACATTAGTTGTTGCCCTTTCCATTGTGTGGAACAAGGTTGCGATTTGCCCTAAATATTTAAGGTCAGGTTTGATGTTGATTAGAACCATGTCTGAATCTTCTCCTACTAATATTCAACAAGTCCTACTAAAGTACAGTCCCTGGAATTCCACCCCAGTCTTCTCACTTTGACAGGTTCACCCATATTCTTCTTGTAATTTAGTTCAAGGCATGCACTACAGTAGAGGATATTGTATGTTGATTTCACAACCATATGCTGTTTGTTAGAACTTTTTTAAATATGTGGTTACAGTACACTACATAGCTATCAAATAGGACTAAATGTTTTTTTTTCTAAGCAATGGTACATCATCAGTATACTAATTTAACATTACTAAACACTGTTAAGGAAGTCTTTAAACSTGAAATCTGGTCATGTGATAGCAGATGGCCGCTCCTTGCTCCTCGCTCCATGTCTTCTGGAGTCCACGGAGGCACGCTTCCTCGAGCGGGAGGTTCTCGCGTCCCGGGTCCGACAGGTGGAGGAAGAGAACCGGCAGATCCGCCTCCAGCTCAGTCAATCGCAGGGTCAGACTGAAGGTAACTATGGCAACCAGCAGTGGGTGGCATCAGCTGATACGGGAGCAGAGGATGTGGAGAACACAGCAGAGGAACGGGCCAATCACAGCGAGTGTGTCCGCTCACCTACTGCAGAGAAGTGTGAGGTAAGAGGATTGGCCCCACTGGTTAAGCTGTTTTGGAGTTTAAATCAAAGGGAAACTGTAGCATCATGGGGGATGTGAGTTGTTTATATAGAGATGCATAATGGCAGATGTAAACTGCCAGTGAGGCTTCAGGGGAGATATAGTTGAGATTTTAAAATGTGCATGAAGTAGCGTAATTATCATCAGAGCACTAAGGCATCATGCTGTATGGCTTAATTATAGGATTAACTATAGAACTGCATGCATTATTAGGCTTTATTTAATTATACAAATTTGAAGAATATGATGTTAAGAAAAACTCGCACAGGTTTATCTGTTTTATGTACATGACTCTCTCTTGCCTTTTGCCTGTACTTCATATTTAATTTTGTAATCATTTCTGCTCATGTGAATACAGCTAATTCACGTGGCTTGTGTGTGTGCGGGTCACAACGCCAGCCGAGACGTGGTCACCCTGGTCAAGTCTATCTTATTCCACAGGTAAACACGGAACACCCAGTTCAATTCATTTTAAAGGAAACTTAACATTTCATCCTTCCTCTGTGATTTAGTTCATGATGATATTAATGAATTATGATGATTATAACATGTACACTATGTACAGTATGACCAAATGCTTGCAGACACCTGATCATCACACCTGTACTGTATGTGAAGCTTCCCAAACCTCTTGAGAACCTGAATGTCCCCATATGAAGACATGACATTTTCTTTACTACACTGGCTACAATTCCTTCAACCATCCTCATATGAGTAACGTTAAGTGTAATTATTTTGACAAAAAAGGCATTGATTAAGTTCATACTTAGCAGGTGCTAATAAAGACAAACAGTGAGGAGAAAATGCAGTGTGTACAACAGAAGAATGCAGGTCTTAGGAGACTGAACTGTTGCCAAAAGTTTTGAAGCGAACAATTGTATAAGATGTATTTACAGTATATGCTGCTGCTGTGAAATTTCCCTTCAGCGGACTTAAACGACCCAGACATGTTAATACATAAGCTGTATGAAGACATACAGTATTTTGCCAAGGTTGGATTGAACTTATTTGACACCACTATTAAAATTAACTGGAATTAAACTGGGACTCAACATAGAATGAGATTTTCAGAAATCATATGGGTGTGACTTAATGGCATCCACAAAGTTTTGGCTATATAATACAACTATATAGAATATACAGCATGGATGGGAATCACCAGAGAAAACCTGATATCTTCACGCCACTTAGGTGCTTTGATTTGATTTGTATTGTGATTCATAAAATATCGTAACTTAAAAATCTCCTGATRCAGTGTTACATTTGTTTCAGACTTTGCTACAATTCTTAACAAATTTAGCAAATGATTCGGCCCTTACCACAATAATGTGCACCAAAGGGTGACTAGTTTAAAGCACACCACCTTCAAGATTATTGTGGGACTCTGACTTAAATAGCACCAAATAGCAGAACTCGCCAGGACAGTAAATTATCAGTTCAAATGCAAACATATGAAAGTTAAAAATATWTTTTTTTTCTAAATGAATTTTTGTTTAAATACATGAATCATCACACAAAAGAAACGTGATACATCACTGAATCGATTTTTCTTCCATCTCTAATATACAGTCATACTCTAATTGAGTAAACAATACTTACTGTAATTAATACTGATTCATATGATGGTATCTGCTTTTCATTCATCACCATTTTCTTTTTTTTGCTTCCAGGAGAAATCCTTTGCATTTTCACTTCATAACAGACACGGTGGCCAATCAGATCCTCAGCACGTTGTTCCAGTCATGGATGGTGCCATCGGTGCAAGTCAGCTTTTATGACGCTGATGAACTAAAGGTAAAACCCGCAAAAAGCCTCTTGTTCAAAACTTCACCATCTCAGAACCAAATAGCAGAACTCGCCAGGACAGTAAATCATCAGCTATTATGCACTCTTTGCCACCTACCAGTGGATTGACCTATGGTATCTATTTAGATTCCATGGCAATACAGTAATAAAATATACTTTAAATGGCAAAATATATAATTTATTCTTTATGAGTTTATTCATAATTCTTATGAGTAGGCAGTGTATTGTTGCAAAGGTCACTGAAGCTGTGACTTTAATCCATTATATTAAATATGCATAGGATTGTATGTGTTCTTGGATTTTTCAAAGGAACACATTTTTACATTTTGGGAATATAGTTATTTATCACCTGAAATGTGTTTTCAGAGCAGAGTGGTTCAGTTTCTTCCCTCAGAAGAAACTTATCAAAACTAGGTGTTGTTATATTAACATTACAGTGTTGGGAATTTCAAGTAGACACTGATCAGCCATCACATTATAAACATTAACTTCATAACCAAGGTTTACCAAGGTTTTAGATTCCCCATTGTGCCAATTCTGGACCCTTGGGGCCTCTGTAGGTGTGCTGTGGTGTCTGGTACTAGGACTTTGGCAGGGAATCCTTTGGGTGCTGTGGGTTGCAGGGTGGGGCCTCTTTAAATTGGAAAATCCATGCATGCTCATCAGATTGGGATCTAGGGAGTTTGGAGTCCATGTCGACAGCCTTGGGCTCTTTAACTGTTTGGTGTATAGCAGGCTGCAGTGCACTTGGTGTTTTCGGGTACCTTTCTGTCATGGCCAGCATTTACTTTTTTTTTTTTTACAGTATTGGCTTTTCTGTAGGATTGGATTAGATGGCTTGACCTTTGGTCCCTGTGGACAGGGGTGAGCCTTGAGTGCCCATGATCCAGTAGTAAGTTTACTGGTACATTGTTAATCAGTGTTGTTCAGATCACCTGCTGGCGGTGGTGATGTTACGGCTGATTGGGGTACACATGTGACCTCTAAATATGTTTTAAAGGCAAAGATATGTTCAGCAACTGGATTTTTTGTAGCAATAACATTATAGTGTTTTTTAATACAGAATATTTTTAGGCGCTAACAATATATGGCCCAGAAGCCCCTCCCAAGATTGGGCTTTCAGATGACAGGTGAATGGATTCATAATAAATGGACAAAGGGGAAATCTAATATGTATCATGATAACAGAGGCAGATTGAATCCAGGAAGCACTTCCCATCAAGCCCATGTAGCCTGATAAAGAAAGAATGATAGACTTGAACTAATCCCCCCACTGATCTCCACGGTAGCTGTGGAAGTAATGTTTGCTTATGGGTTTAGTTCCTCTACCACCTGAGTGGTCTTTGCTAGCCAGCAGTGAGGCTGAGATTGGTGCCCATTCATTCTCTTGAACACTCTCCAGACTTGTGAAGTTGAGGGCCAGACTCTAGATGATATCTTCGGGTTGGCAGACAAATTGATGCAGGATATCACCTGGGTTGTAAACAGTTGGGAGATCTGGAAGAGAGCAAGAGAAAATATAAGCCTTGACCATTTGTAGTATGGCGGAATGAAATCACCAGTTGATGAAATCTTACACAAAGCTCTCTAGAAACCTAGGCTTGAACAGTGAAACAAGACTACATAAACTGGGCCCCTAAAAATGATCAGACAGGCCCTGTAACGTTCTTGTTAAACCAAGGTGTCCTATAACAGTAGGTGTTTCTTCTGTTGAAAGGCTTACCTCTTCACAGGATGTTCTCGGGTAGTTTATCATTCTGTGTGGATTTCATTTTTTAGTGGATCTCCAAGTTTATGATAACAACCAGGCAGCCCGATCCTAGTTAATTGCTTGGAATCCACTGGTCCTGGACACCCATAAGATTTGTTAAAGGTGAATTTAAAAGTGAATTTAAAGGTGAATTTATTTAGTGCTCATCTGGCTTGACAAGGAGAAACACATCTGCTGAAATTACAGCATTACCTTGACATTGAGAATGTGCTCCAGAAGTATCAGGCCCGCACTCCTGTGACCTCTGTGGCTTTTTTCTACAAGCTGTGGAAATACACAACAGAGAAAAGCGAAGGGTACACTTCGAACTGTATCTTTCTTGAGCCCAGAGGTCTACGTTCCATAACAGAGGAGAGCATGGTTGAATGGGGATCTTGTGGTCTCAGACCAAATGTTCGGCAATAAAGCTGTCCCCACAGCCCCAGAGGCAATCATGCCTGCAGGGTATATAGTTAGATCGTCCTAGATTACCTGGAACTCTTTTTTTTAATGAGATAGTTATATTATCAAATGACACAATGGCACTGCAGGTAGCATAACCTTCTCATAGTGTGGATTTCCTCTAGGCTCCTCTACGTAACCGATCCAGGCAGATTGTCTACATTTAATTTCTCGGAGTTTGCCCCGTGATGGACTTGGCGTCCACTCTGGGGTGATTTCTTCCACTTTGCACCAGGATAGGCTCTGATTGCAGACCAGGATAATTCAGTTAATGATCAGTTATTTATAMCATTTGTGGCCTGTTGAGGTATAGCTTAGAAACCCAGTATATGCTAAATATATTCTATTAGCTGGCATTGAGCTGGGAGTATTTTGAAATTTGGTTAGCTGGAACACTGCGAGGGCGCTGCTCAAGGTGGGGCTGTTTGAGCATGCTGGGAGTTTGTTACAATGCAAGCATTGGGCAAGCATTGTTTATACACTATAATTTTAAGTCAGGCGGCACAAAGCTAGTGACGCTTGCTGCCTTTGTAAGTGGAATCCATCAGGTTGTGCACACTGCAGCATTCTGACACTGGCGCTCCCTCTGGGAGGCCTTCTGTTCTCAGCATAGACACTCTGCAGAGACCGTAGAGCGAAGGATTTTTCATTTTGTGTTCACATGTTTAAAATGATTATGTGGCTCTTTTTTAAAAACATTTGCTACTGAATTGACTTTTAAATTATTCACTAGGCATTTCCAAGTCGTTTTGTTGGGTCGCACTACATGGTGGCATATGTGTGCTGACATTCAAAACACATTTTGTTTTCACATTATACACACAGTTTGAAGATCGCAGATGCATATTCATCACCCCCCCTTCCCATATTCATCATATACACATTCTCAATGGTTGTGTCTCTTTGTGCTCTCTCTCTCTCTTTCTTTCTGTGTGTGTGTGCTTTTACATCTGATTGTGCTGTTGTTTGGCTCCGAGCCTGTGTAATCATTACGTGCATCTAAAAACACAGGAACTCTGCACTCTTGAGTGGATGCCATCTCTGCAATTCAGTCTTTTATCTCCTGTCCACCAGATCATTTTGTCGAGCTTCTCATCAATAAATATGTATGTGGTGAGATGAAAGAGGCATTACCGACAACTCCCTTGTGTGGACAGTGATGCTATTACGAGAGTACAAACCTAAAGGAAAGAGACCAAACAGTTCTAAGGTTATACTGGTGACATCCTAAATGCTAACAACATTCTCTCTCTCTCTCTCTCTCTCTCTCTCTCTCTCTCTCTCATAATTTAGCCGGAGGTTTCATGGATACCCAACAAACACTATTCAGGAATTTATGGCTTGATGAAACTCACTCTCACCAAAGCGCTGCCCTCTGACCTCTCAAAAGTCATTGTGCTTGATACTGACATCACTTTTGCCACGGATATTGCTGAGCTATGGGCCATCTTCAAAAAGTTCACAGGTAATTACTGTAATTAATTTATATAGCTTTTATTAGAGTGTAAAAGATATCTAAGCATATATTTTATTAACACACCCTAAAAAATGCTGGGTTTAATTTTAACCCAGCTGCTGGATAAATATCGGACCAACTACATGCTGGGTTAATTTAACCCAGCAAAATGGGTTTCTTATTTAACCCAGCAAGATGGGTAAAATATTCAATCCAAATGCTAGGTCATATTTAACTATAATGCTGTTTTAATTCTACTTCACAAATAGGTTATTATTATTTTTATGTTTTACATGTCTATGGGTAAAACAGTTTAAACAGTTAAATTATTTTTATATACTGGTCTAAAAAAAAAAACTTTACGTTTTGCAAATGATACATATATGCAATAAACAACACCCAATTAATTGTACAAATCATAGAAAAAATATTTCATATTTATTTTTCAAAATAATTCAAAAGCAAGTTCAACAGYGACATCATTACGATACTATTACTCAGAATCACTAATGCCTGAGAACAGTGCTGGTCATTATCTCCCAACATCAGGATGTTGGGGTTCGGCCTTGACACTTCACTTCAGGAGATATTCCACGGTGTTGGTTCCAACTTTAGAAAGAAAGAAATTAAAGAAAGCAAAAGTTTATGGAAAAATTGAGAGTTGTTGCCTACTTGTTGCCTAGTATTTTTTGTAAGAAGATTAGTGTTTTGTAACACCTCTGCTTTTTATATGTGGTTGCTAACACTAGCAAAATAGCTAAATGCTAGCATCATGCTGGCACTACAGTTAACAATTTAGCTTTCATTCATCACTTCACCACCTTTATACACCCTGCAAGCATTCTACAAATAAAGCTAAAAAGCTCAGACACTTTAGCTCAGTTTCTTACATACACAGGTGGGGTTCTTTGGTTTGTCTAGCTAGCAGTCATTGTCAGATAAACTAGCATGCTATTCTACCTCACAAAACTTTCAGCCTGAAAAACTTTTCAGGCTGAAAGTTTGAGTGTAACTTTAACACGGTAACAGTAATAAATCTTACAGTGAAAAAAATAATTCATAGGTGAATGAAAGTGTGTTTACAGACCTTGTATAATGCGTGAGGAGGAAGCACCCTCATCAGCAGCCCTAAAAAAAAAAGACACAATGCTGACACAGCCTCTGAATACATTGGTGAACTTCGGGGGAGGGGCGGTGCTGTCTGTGATGTTAGCTGTTACTAGCTAACCCAACTCCAACTCAGCAAGCTAGGTTAAACAAAAAGTCCCCAATTTATTGTAAATAACCCAGAACAATGACCCAAAAGAGGCAACCCAGCATTTGGGTAGTAAAAATAACCCAACATTTTTAGTGTGCATGAATGTTCAAATGATTCTGAATGTCCAGCGGATCTATTTGTTGGAGCGATTAAATCTTTTTGTTTCTGAAATATTCTCCCAGTTTTGAACACTGTTCCAAAATAAGATTTAAAGTTTTTATTTGTATTAAGTTGTGGAGCCTAACTTTATTTACATCCAAAGTTGAAGCTTAGGAAAAGAACAACTTCATATTGTTCGTGGTAGTTGGTTATGATCTCAGCCATCATCCTGTCCTTAAACTGGAATATAATCTTAAACCCACTGCCGTTATGTCACATATCTCTGGGGAACGCTAGTTTTGAGCCGCACATTGTTATTTTTAATTTCTTAAATAAATTACATTTTCCAGCATTTTTCTTGAATCAAAATCACATTCTTTTTAACATTAACACGCACAGAGTGTTTGTAAAGCTACCAACTCTTTGCATTTTCAGACGATTTTTAAATACTTTAAATTGTCATTTTAAAATTGTCTTTCCTGGAACAATTAATACAGGGTGGATGAACTTTAACTAGACAATATTTAATGCCTATAGGACTTGTAATATCACTGGTGCACTACCCCATGGTGCACCATCCCATTTTGCTTATACTGTGCATGCATGGTTAGACCAGCGTTTCCAGGACGTTGGCTGGAATGATGCGGACATCATGAATGGCGTCAAGATCTCAATTTGTGTGATTTCTTTGTGGGGCTGCACATAAAAGGTGTACAGGACAAAACCTTTCTGGACTTGGAGGTACAGATTAAGGAGGTTCTCAGCAATATCCCAAATGACTTCCTTCAGAATAATGTCCTTGTGCATTCCATCCCTGGCCATTTGAGGAAAATAGTTGACACCACCGGTGCCCACATTTAAATAAAAAAAATTGCTGTAATTTTCTGTGCAATAAAGTAGATGAACAATTGATTGTAGTAAATTTCTATTAGAAATAAGCTTAATTACCATTTTTTTGAAGCCTAGTTACTTTTCATCCACCCTGTAGTAGTGAAAAGAAGGTACTTGAAAACACTGATCTAAAGAGCTAATAATAAAGCAAAATACCAGACTTTGAATTTTTTGGTTTGATAGAAAGATTATTGTGCAAGTCATCTACTTCTCCATTGTTGCGCACATATTGCTCATTTAGATAGACATCTATTTTGAAATGAATGTGTCTGTGCTGATGTGACAGTCTGTATTTTCAAGCCTACTTTGTGTCCAAAATTTTGTTATTGCCTATTGAGACCCTATTTTCTCTCTCTATTAAGACCCTATTAGACTTCAAACAAAGCTTGTTCCATTTCACTGGCTTTGTGGGTTTCACTATTTACGTGGTATAAATACACTACTTCATCCAATAACGGAATTAATGATGTACAAACAATAGCAAGTGGAACAAAATCAATGAAATACCAAAGTTGCTAAATTTGTAGTCATGAAATGAGGAGTAAGGGAACAGCTTTACAGAAAATGTGTATGTACACTGATCAGCCATAACATATTGATACAGTTGATATAGTTGTCATAGTTGATATAATCACGGACACCCAAGGCTCGTCAATGCCCATGGAAACTTAAGGGTAGCCCGTCCAGTCTGATAATACAGAAAAGGCAATGCATACTACAAATAAAAGTCAATGCTGGCCAAGAGAGAAAGGCAACAGTAAACCTAGTGCATGGGGCCCAGGATGCAAAGAGCCCATGAGATGCCCCAAACAATCCATGATTCATGGAGGCCCTTTCCAGCAATACATTATACTGTATATTTATTTAATTATGTATTCGTTACAAATAAATAAATAAATAAAATAACTGTCCCCGGCATCTATGCATTAAAAAAAGTATATATATACTGTTTTTTTCCTACTTATGATCTGCAGGAATCTTCCTGTTGAACACCTATCCTATAGGGCTGAATATACTGTATAAAGGTAACATGATTGTGTAAATGTGCATTTTTCAATGCCTGTGAAGGATGACTCATGGAAAAAGGATGCTACAGACAAGAGCTGTTAAATGGATTATACACGAATCCAAGGATAATAAGATTTTTAAAGTACTTTAATGATTATATTTCAAGGTAAAATGAGACAGGAATGAGATTGAAATTCACTTTTAAAACCTATTTATAGCATTTATAGAGTTTTTAGATTATTTAACTGTGTTGTGCACATACAGTAGGGTGTGGTGAAGGACAATTTCCATATGGTTAAAATGTTTTCCTTTTCCTTTACTTTACATAAATATATGTGTACTGTATGTAATATCAGTGTGAAATAAATGGCACTCCAGTCATGAAATCAGTCACATGCTGTTTGTAGGATAGATGGATGACCTGCATTATTTCTCATTGCAGCAAAGCAGGTGATTGGACTCGTAGAGAACCAGAGTGACTGGTACTTAGGAAACCTCTGGAAGAACCATAAACCTTGGCCTGCTCTGGGACGTGGCTTCAACACAGGTAAAGAGAGTGTGTGTGCACGCACAAGCTATAAGGATAAAGACTGTTAAGAGAACAATTTCTAATAATGTTGCTTTTAATTGGCTCTCCTTGAATGCTGCAGGAGTGATCCTGCTCTATCTGGAGCGATTACGGAAGCTCGGGTGGGAACAGATGTGGAGGTTAACAGCAGAGAGAGAGCTAATGAGCATGCTTTCCACTTCCCTCGCCGATCAGGTCAGGGTGGTATGACCAAGCTGTTACTCTGTTAATGACAAACATGTTGTCGAACCTTTCTAAAAGAGCGCCTGTGTGTGTTTATATGTGCAGGATATTTTCAATGCAATCATAAAACAGAATCCGGTTCTTGTGCACCAGTTACCATGCTTTTGGAACGTGCAGTTATCTGACCACACTCGCTCCGAACAGTGCTACACAGAGGTGTCAGATCTTAAGGTAAGAAAGGATGTGACATTTACTGTTTATAAGTTATGGCAATATACTAGGAGTGGTCTAGTCAAACAGAGGCTTATGAAATTTCTCATAAATTAATGTATAAAACCGAGTGACATTTACAGAAGACTTCGAGCACAGTACGGTGATGAGACTCTTAGCTACAGTAAAACATTTGAACATTGCAATGTTTTGAAGAAGGCCGTACATCCGTGAATGACGATCCTGGTCGAGGTGGCTCAGAGTCCACGTTAAGCTAGTAGAACCCCTGATTCTTGGAAACCGACGGATAACTTGTCTCCAACTCTTCAAATGCGAAGAGACGCATCTGTCTGTGGGAACTGTACACACAACCTTTCTCCAACACCACTTGCACATTATAGGGAGTTATTGCCACACATCTGCCGTACAGTCCTGACCTTGCTCCAACTCATTTCTACATGTTTGGGCCGTTAACGAGTTCCTGGGAGGCTAGCATAAAGCAGGCAGTCCGATCATGGCTCCCGATGTAGTGTGAAAACKTTCGACCTTGATGGTGAAACACTGGGATAAATGCATGAGTGTGCCAAGGGATTATACAGAAAAATAAAGGTAGTATTTATTCCCATAACTGTCTTCTGTTTTAAAATCTGCACAATCAAAAGTCCATGTTTGACTTGAATGACCCTCGTATGTTTTAAACAATTCTAAAAGGTATTTTTTCCCTGACGTTTCTCATTTGCTTGTATCTTAATTAGTAGTACAGTTGTCCATGCGAATGTTAATGAGGAGAAAATTGCATTTAACGACTGCGTCAGCGAAGCATTACAGAAATTTTGACAACCAATATCTGATTAGGAACTGAACTGACTCTGTTTTTGTACACTTACCGTATCTAGCAAGGCTGGTTTATCACCTGCCTTCTTGGCCAACACAATCATTGCGGTTCCCATTAAGAAATTCACATTTAGAACAAACCATGTACATTTTCTTTAGTGTGGGCTTTTCCTCAATGATGAAGTTAAAAAGGACAACAGACTTAATCCACATATTAAGAGTACGCCCTTTCATGGCCCCTTTCTCTCGCTCAGCTAATTTGCACAGTGAACAACATCCACAGACAGAGGTTCAGAAATGAAACAATTATACGGAACTGCCAGACGAAACTGCTGTTTAATGAAGCCTATTTTCTGTATCACGTATAGACTTCACATTTTTAACAGCTGCGTCTTCTCTGCTGTTGTGTGAAATTTACACTTTTAAAATTAACATTTTTATCACCTCTATCACCTCCAGTTGTTTTATATTATTATTATTATTATTATTATTATTATTATTATTATTATTATCATTATTTATTCCAGGATTGATATTAAATTAGATGACCTGGTGGCTTAGGGGTTAGCACTGTGGCTTTGCACCTTCAGGGTCGGGGTTCGATTTCTGCCGCGGGTCTTGGTGCATAGAGTTTGCATGTTCTCCCTGTGCTTGGTGGGTTTCCTTAGAGTACTCCGGTTTCCTCCCACAGTTCAAAAACATAGAGATTAGACTAATTAGTGATCCCAAATTGGCCTTAGTATGTGAATGAATGTGTAAGTTTGTTTGCCTTGTGACTAATTGGCACCCCGTCCAGGGTGTACCCCACCTCGGAGCTGGAGCGCGAATGTTAGCGAATGACAGTTGGTGTAATTAACAGGGGTGAGAGTAGTTTTAAATTTTTAAGGTGAGGAGAATAAATACGGATGTGGTGGACAGTCCTGGAAAACTTTATTTACAATATTTATTTCATAATTCTACTATATCCAATGTCTGGGGTTGAATCCCGATTGACATTAAATGGAAAGCAAGTGTGCTATGGAGGGTGTAAGTTATAATGTCTTGTTCCAGACACTAAGTGTACTACTGAAAGTGAGACTTAGTCTTGTGTTAGAAGATAGCTAACTTTTTGGATCACATTAGCTGTGAACTAAACAACATAGACAGTTCAAAATGACTTTAACATTGACATAATGTTATGAGATGTGTTTTCATTTATTTATTTTAAACGTGGGTTTTGATGAGCAGCTTATCTCCCTTTTTTCCAATACTGCAGACCATACGACCTACTTTCACCCATGCTAGTAACTAACAGTTATCACCACTCATGGATTGCCTCTCATCCAGTCAGATTGCTTGTTCAGAACTAGCAGTTGTATAATTATACATAAAGGAGTAATCATTATTATGCTTACTGAGAACACGATGAAGGAAATGAAAAAATGAGCGTGATTTTTTTGTACAGGTGATTCACTGGAATTCTCCTAAAAAACTGAGAGTAAAAAACAAGCATGTGGAATTTTTCCGGAACCTATACTTAACCTTCCTGGAGTACGACGGGAACCTTCTCCGGCGAGAACTCTTTGGGTGTTCGAGTCAGGCCACTTCTGAGAGCACAAGGGTGAGTTGGTCCAAAGGCATTCCTGGTCAAAATTTGCAATTAGTGTCTGTCAAAGATGTCTCTCAAATTCCCTTAAACTTTCTTCAAACATTTTTGCACTTAAAATAAAATAAAATTAAAATTAAAATAAATAAAAATTAAAATAAAATGCCCTATAAATAACTTCAAATGTAATCTATCAAGAATAAAAAGCTCTTCTGTTAAAATGGGCTTCATTCAAGAGTTAAAATTAATAGGCAAAACATTATTGTACACATTTTAGTAAGTAATAATAATAATAATAATAATAATAATAATAATACATTAAATAATTTTATTATGAAATGTATTTTTATAAGAAAGGCCTTGCGCAAAGCCATTTTCTCTGTACCATAAATTGCGAGGTCATTTGGACAAAAAGTTCCTTCAGATGTTGCATGACTTAAACCAGACTCCTTAACACCAGAATCTTAACATATTTTTTCTTTTTCTTGTTGAAATTGCAAACATTGTAAAAGTAAAAAAAAATTTTTTTTTTAATTAAAAAATGACCATAAAAGATGGTTTATGCTTTTTTTTTTTTTTTTTTTTTTTACAAATTAAATGCAATTATAATATAATGTATTGGTTTAATCATAACATAAACCAAATAAAAGGAATTGTTAATATTTCAAGACATTTTTAACCACATTCATCACTGATCTTACCTTAAATACCATTAAAACTTTTTTTTGAACTTCTGTCTTCCAGCTTCAAAAAGCACTAGAAGAGCTAGACGAAGATGACCAGTGCTATGATTTCCGGCGTGAGCGAATCATGGTTCACCGCATACACCTTTATTTCCTGGAGTATGAATACACGTCAACCGAGGATGATACGGACATCACTCTAGTGGCCCAGCTGTCAATGGACAGGTGAGAAAGACGAAGAGCTGACTGAGCTTGGGTTTCCACTTTTACGTGGAATCTCATGAGTTGCCATGGTTGGATTAAAGCTAATTTATTAAAGTTGTGATTGGAATTTTGAGGTCTCATCTTAAAAAGCAGCTAATCTGCCCTGATATGTCTGGCCTGGTGCATTCTATAGCTGTAATGTGTGTTTCTGGACAGACTGCAGATGCTGGAGGCCATCTGTAAACACTGGGAGGGACCCATCAGTTTGGCACTCTATATGTCAGATGCCGAGGCTCAGCAATTCTTGCGCTACGCCCAAGCATCAGAGGTCCTCAAAAACCGAAAGAATGTTGGATACCATATTGTCTACAAGGAAGGGCAATTCTACCCTGTTAACCTGGTTCGCAATGTGGCTCTCCGTAATGCCAAAACCCCTTACGTCTTTCTGACTGATATAGATTTCCTCCCTATGTACGGACTCTATGATTACCTCAGGTAAGTTAGTGGACACTTCTTGCAACTTTTGAAAAAGTATTTTTTTTAAATGAACTTGTGGAAAAAAAGTGGAACTTGAACGCTGTTTCATTGCTTTGCTTATGAAATGCTAATGACAAAATTACCATCTTGTATTTTTTTTTGTGTGTGTGTCAATTCCCTTCTGTAGAAAATCTATCGTCCAGTTGGACATGGCCAACACCAAAAAGGCTCTGGTAGTGCCAGCCTTCGAGACTCTGAGATATCGCCTCTCCTTTCCGAAATCCAAAGCCGAACTTCTATCCATGCTAGACATGGGGACTCTCTATACCTTCAGGTATGTTCAGATTTAAAGGCTAAACCGGCAAGCTTTTATGGACTCGTATACAACTCCTACCACTTGTGTACCACTTTGCCTGTGGAAAAATTGAAAGAAAAAAAAAATTCAAGAGCGAAAATGTCAGCATAGTGTGTGCATTCTGGCTGTCAAGGTGTCATAACATCAGCTGCAAACTTGAAGTTCATAATTTTTTTTTTTTTTTATGCAGGTATATGGTAGAACATTACTGTGTAATATTTTTGTTTCTAAATAATGCATTTATTGTTTGTGCTTGTTCTTTATGTAGAAAGCAAGTTTTTTTCACTTAAGAGAGAGTTACAAATAGAAAAGTACAGTATATATTAGCCATATATAATGGTTAGCACTGTGGCCTCGTACCTCCAGGGTCAAGAGTTCGATTAGCGCCTCAGTTTTCATGTTCTCCCCGTGTGTAAGAGGTTTCCTCCCACAGTCCAAAGACATGCAGATTAGGTTCATTGGCATTCCCAAATTTCCCATAGTATATGAGTGTGTTTGTCCTCTAATGGACTGGCACCCTGTCCAAGGTGTACCCCGCCTAGTGCCCTAGTTTCCTGGGATAGGCTCCAGGCTTCCTGTGAGCCTGTACAGTATAAGCGGTAGAAAAGATAAAATGAAAAAAAAAACATTAGCCGGAGGTTTCTTTCTTTTCTTTTTTTTAGGCACTGGTGTATTGTGTCTTGTACGCGTGTATGGAACATCCTGCAAAAAATAATACCAAGATATAGATTTTTTTACTTTAACTTTTTGTATTATGATATTTTTCACTACTTTTACTGTGCAAAGGTCTCTAGCCACCCCTCATTTCGTCATATTAAATTAGGTGGATCATCAGGAGTCTTTTGCATAGTATTGTACATCTATTTGTACTAATTTAGAACATTTGATCTATTTATTCTGTATAAACTATTTAGATTTGGTTACTTACAATATGTATTACTAGGTTCAAGCAAATAAGAGTACCTGATTTGATGTTGAGTTCGGATTACTGTTCACATGGGTTTATTTGTGTGAATTCTCTGCACATGTTCCCAKTGTTATTAGGATAGACACCAGATTCCCAGCAACCCTGACCAGAATAAAACAGTCACTGAAGATGAATAAATTAATAACGTTTGGTCATCTTCTGCCTGGCAGATATCATGTTTGGACCAAGGGACACGCACCAACGAACTATGCCAAATGGAGGACTGCTACTACACCTTACAAGGTGGAGTGGGAAGCAGACTTCGAGCCCTACGTGGTGGTCAGACGGGATTGCCCTGAGTATGACCAGAGATTTGTGGGCTTTGGCTGGAACAAAGTCTCCCACATCATGGAGCTTGATGCACTGGTAAGTCGTTTTCTTTTTTTTCTAGCTGCATTACCAGTTTAATGGTCAACATGAACCCTTGTTGGCTGTTGGTTTGCCTGTCTATTTACTGAGCACCCTTGATTCTCAAACAGGAGTATGACCTGATGGTGTTACCAAATGCCTTCATGATCCACATGCCACATGCGCCCAGTTTTGACATTTCAAAGTTTCGCTCGAGCCCGAGTTACCGGTTCTGCTTGACGACTCTGAAGGACGAGTTCCACCAAGATCTCTCCAGAAAGTATGGTGCTGCTGCTCTGAAGTACCTCACGGCTCAGAGGAACATTTGAATTCAGCCCGTCATGTATGTCCGTGCACATTGGGGACACGTCTAATCTGTTCCTGGAGGCCTAGTGGCCACATGCTGCTCTCAGACATGTTGATATGTCCAGTGTGCATCAAGGTACTGAACTGTCCTTTTACATGTCTGCATTTCTATTCAAATCTGCTCGACGCAGATCAGACTGAGTGGAGCTTTAAACCTTGTTTTTGAATATACTTGTCACATTCAAGACTCAAAACAGCGATGTCAGTACTATTCCAAGCTATGTCAAAAATCAGACTGAGTAAAACCCAAAACAAGATGGCTAATACCTAACCGACCGCTGGTTGGCAGTGTTAACTGAAGTCTACTGTATGTTTGTTCTTTAAGGTCTGGCATAAGAGATCTTGATAAAGGTTTTTTTGACAATCAGGGCTTTCATTTGACTAAATATAGACAGCTTATTCGGGGAGTTCAGCCGAGTTAGAGGAAAAAGACATGAACTTTTTAAAGCCTCCTTTATTTTGGAAAGGGCAGCAACCCGAGGAAGAGACGAAGCCTTATGAATCCCTAAATATTTAAGATATTTATGCTTTTTGTTTCTTTTTAAATGATATGGCCAATGAACTGCGGTATACGTGTTGAATTATGAAATATGTTTTGGTTATATTATAAGAACGGAAAAATAAGTCACGTTTTTTTTTTTTTTTCTTCAATTCTACAAACAGAGTACCTTAGATGACAGAGAGATCAAGCGAATGCTTGATGGAGATACATAACTTGTCTAGTGAGGATATGGTTTATTTGCTTTTCATTAGGCATGACAGGTTGTTTGGACATGTGTGTTATTGCTGCATTTAGAACTGTCACTTAACTATCACATGTTTTTGGCATGCATATTCCATATCCAGCACTGTAGCATCTCATCAGCTTTTATCCCAAACTCACTTTGACCACTTTACATCTAGTAAAATGTTTAAATGACAATATATCTATCAAATGCTATAAGTCATCCACACCAGGGACCATCAAAGGACCACTCACCTATTCAAGAAAATTGTAACAACTGGTCCTTGGTAAAATCCTGGAAAACTACTCTACATGTCAAACTGTAATGCAGTTAGATAAAAGAGCAGATCATTATGCACAAAACTGATTGCGGAAACCCTGTAAAAAATTATACTAGCTGATTGGTGGGAGAAATTGTATGCGGTACATGGCTGGTTCATCACAGTTCATCTACGTAAAGTATCTCGCATCATTCGCCCTCCACTACTGCAAACACTGCAGTACACATCTGCAGTACATGCCTGTGCCTTTGCTGTATTGTGAAACTGGATATTGATTGTACTACTGTACATGTCGGTGGGGCCTGCGAGAGGTACTCTATTTATTATTGACTTAAATCAATCATATTTTTCTATGTAGGGGTTAAGTGCTTTAAATAAATTTGCCCTTTTTCTAAAATGGTTGGTTTGAGTTTTTATTTTTATGTGTGTGTGTTGGTGTGTGTATTAATAAAAATTTATAATTATTTTTTTTTCTGATTTGCATATTGACAGAGATGGTGAAATCACTAAACTGCAATAAATTAAATGACAATTTAGAGACAAATTACTTATGAGGAAGAGGTGCCAATATTTATGCTTTCGTAATACTGTTTATAATGTGATTGAGCAAACATCACATGAGAAGGAGTGCTGTTGTATTTGATGCGGTCGTAAGCATGAAGGCACAGCCCCATTGATGGAGATATAACAGCCGTGCTGATATTCAGCACAACAGCAGGACCTCAAGTGTGATATTGCTTTAATACGGCAGTTCGACAAAGACCATTCATTAACAACAGGTTATGATTTGTTTATTTAACCGGTTATTTTGCCCTGCCAACATACATCACTCGTCCAGTTGGACATGGCCAACACCAAAAAGTCTCTGGTCGCCAACTAGCGAAACTAGAGGAGCTGGTGATAGTGATAGTGATAATTAACAGGGGTGAGAGTACAGTATGCACCAAATAGACAATACTGAAATGAAAAGATATTAGATACTATATTAAACAATATTATCTTGTTGTCGTCTGTGTTTATTTCTCCTGAAAGACATACACATATACTGTACATAATACACACTTTTAGCATGTTGATTTACCACAGCATGAGTAATGTAAGTGTGTGTGCACCGCCTCGCTATAGACAGTGTTCATACCGTTCACGCAGGTTCTCAACCCGAAATTCCCGAAACAAACGTTTTCTGCATACTCCTGCAAAAAGAGATGATTTGCTGGCGTAATGCAGGCACTGTTCTTGGCAGATCTTCACAGTTAACACTCACTCACTCATCGTCTATACCGCTTTATCCTGTATTAAGGGTCACGGGGGGGCCTGGAGTCTACCCCTGGCATGAAGGCGGGATACACCCTGGACAGGGTGCCAATCTATCTCAGGGCACACACACACACATACTCATTCACACACTGCAGGCAATTTGAGAACACCAATTAGCCTAATCTGCTGGTCTTTGGACTGTTGGAGGAAACCAAAGTACCAGGAGGAAACCCACCAACGGCAGGGAGGACACAGAGACGGGAATCGAACACGGACCCTGGAGGTGCTAGGCGACAGTGCTAACCACTACATCATCATGCCACCTAAAGTTGAACACACACTCCTTTAACATACCCCACAAGTAAGCATCAGGTGGTGTAAGATCGGGAAAATAGGAGAGGCATGGGAAGGAGTTGTCCTACCACCATTTTCAAACTCGGTCCCCGTTCACGCCTGCTTTCCTAGCAGCAGAAATAATACTCAATTATGAATACTTTTTCCTCCATCAAGAGACACATTTTCAACAGCAACTGCACAACACAACTTCCTTTTCACTACTTGGAACAGGTGTGGCTGGACTTTTGCTACATCGACAAATGGGCACAAGTTTCAGTACTGTATATTTTGGTGCATACCGTAGTTTGAAAAGTTGAGAAGAATAAACATCCGAGCTGGTGGATAGTCCTAAGAAACTTAAAAGACTTACTTTATAGTTTCAGTAACCTTTGGGTTCACAATCCCAATGGGGTGTACAATCCCTTGTTCCACACACTAAATAGAGCCCTTGATCAGGGGTTAGAGGGATTTGGGATTCAGCCTTTTGTCTAGATAGCTTTGTAACTCGCCTCGCCAGCATTGACTACTTCGACGCGCCTGAACAAAACAACACAGACAAACCAGAGGCAAACTTACAGTAGAAGAAATTAATTAGACCAAGTGTTATTTAATGTTAGCAGATGTGTTTTCTTACTGAAAGTGCTTCAATGCTTTCAATTACTATGGACCATACCATCCTACCTTCACCTTGCTGGCGATCGGAAGTTGTATAATTAATGATTATAGAATACCTGACACTGTGTTATACATCCTTTATAGTCCTGTGTGCTATATTATCACCACTTGTGGAATGGCTCTCGTCCAATCAGATTACACAGCTAGTACTAACTGTAATTTAAAATGATATGATATGATATGATATGATATGATATGATATGATATGATACAGAAAAGCCATCTCAATGAAGGACAATGGACTGTACTCAGGACATGAAGCAGTTATTGTGACCTACTATATTTACTTGCAAGCATCCGTCCCATACCTGTAAGCCCAACAAAACCAAGGAAGTAGAACTATGGTCACTTTGGACTGTATACAAAAATCAGAACAGATGCTTAATATTAATTAACTTTCATGTCACTATTCTCTAATTGCTGGTCGGTGCATTATGGGAGGGAAATAAAATCTGCGTTGTTCATCAATAAATGCCAGCATATAATTCTTTTTTCCCCCTCTTTCTGCCTGTTAGAATTTTCTTGTTAGCAATCATGGCATCACTGACAAGTCTCGGGAGCAAGGAAGAAAAATGAACCTAAGGAAAAACAAGGCTCAGAAATGGAACACAGGCCCATGACAGATTACGCTGTACACAAAACAAAAAAGTCTTAATACACTGATAAATGGACAATAGGAGTGAAAAAGTTCCAGCAGAACAAAGCTTCTCCTTGATGCCTTACTTGTATGTTCTTCAGCTGGCAGAGCTCTATTAAAGCCAACTAAGTTGTTTAAGGTTATRTGTTCTTCTTCTTTGTCTTTCGGCTGTTCCTTTTCAGGGGTCACCACAGCGAATCATCTGCCTCCATCTAACCCTATCCTTCATATCCTCTTCTCTCACACCAACTAACTTCATGTCCTCTCTCACTACATCCATAAATCTCCTCTTTGGTCTTCCTCTAGACCTCCTGCCTGGCAGTTCCAGCGTCAGCATCCTTCTACCGATATAGTCACCATAAAATAAAGGCCTTACTTTACTTTACTCTCCTCTGACCATGTCCAAASCACCTCAATCTGGCCTCTCTGACTTTATCTTCAAAACATCTAACATGGGTTGTCCCTCTGATGAACTTATTCTCAATCCTATCCATCCTTGTCATACCCAAAGAGTACCTCAACGTCTTCATCTCCGCTACCTCCAGCTCTGCCTCGTGTCTTTTCTTCAGTGCCACTGTCTCTAAGCCGTAGAGCATTGCTGGTCTCACCACTGTCTTGTACACCTTTCCTTTCATTCTCGATGATACTCTTTTATCTCACAGCACACGTGACACCTTTATCCACCCGTTCCACCTAGCCAGTACCCGCCTCTTCACCTCCTTTCCACAATCACCATTACTCTGGACCGTTGACCCTAAGTACTTAAAGTCCTGCACCTTCTTTACCTCTGCTCCCAGTAGCCTCACCGTTTCACTTGGGTCCCTCTCATTCACACACATGTATTCCGTCTTGCTGCGGCTAACCTTCATTCCTCTGCTTTACAGAACATACCTCCACCTCTCCAATTTTCCTCCACCTGTGCCCTGCTCTCGCTACAAAGCACAATGTCACCTGCAAACATCATAGTCCATGGAGACTCCTGTCTAACCTCATCTGTCATCCTGTCCATCACCAGAGTAAACAAAAAGGGGCTCCAAGCCGATCCTTGATGCAGACCCACCTCCACCTTGAACCACCACGCTAACATACTTCTCTGCCACTCCAGACTTCCTCATACAATACAACAGCTCCTCTCTCGACACCCTGTCATATGCTTTCTCTAAATCCACAAAGATACAATGTAACACTCTATTGCCCTCTCTGTATCAGCATCCTCAAAGCAAATATTGCATCTGTTGGACTCTTTCTAGGTATGAAACCATATTACTGCTCACAAATGCTCACCTCTGCCCTTAACCTAGCTTCCACTACTCTTTCCCAAAGCTTCATTGTATGGCTCATGAGCTTTATTCCTCTGTAGTTGCCACAGCTCTGAACATCTCCCTTATTCTTAAAAATCGGCACCAATACACTTTTCCTATATTCCTCTGGAATCCTCTCAGTCTCCAAGATCTTGTTAAACAAACTAGTTAGAAACTCGACTGCAACCTCTCCTAAGCACTTCCATACCTCCACAGGTATGTTATCAGGACCAACAGTCTTTCCACTCTTCATCCTCTTTAACGCCCTCCTCACCTCACTCTTACTAATATTTGCTACTTCCTGCTCCACAACACTCACCTCTTCTACTCTTTGTTCTCTTT
>QMIH01000948.1:0-10418 GCA_003987875.1 Clarias batrachus
AAGTAATGATGGCCACTCGTTTTTCTTCACTTAGCTGCTTTTTTCTTGCCATAATAAAAATTCAAACTCTTTGAATGAGAAGGTGTGTCCAAACTTTTGGTCTGTACTGTATGTAATTAGTTAATTAAGCAACAACAACACCAGTCAGATGCCATTTTAAGAAACGAAGGTCAGCTGTTCTGGAATTGTTCTTGCAAGAACAGTATCACCATTTGTCATTTCTTTATGAAAGACTGTAGAAAATGTGACCATGTAATACTTCGATATATACTTCCCCTGCATTTCCGTTGTCATATATACTGCTACATCCTGTATACTGGGTCACCGGGGCCTAGAGCCTATTGCATCCCAGGAGACTTAGAGGATGAGGTGGGGTAAAATATATATCTTCAGCATGAACAAAACATTTTTTCTTATGAGATTATTATGAAATAAATACAATATTAATCAGCCTAAATGTTTAGAATAAAAAAACAAAAGAAAGCCATTAAAAGAGAACAAGCTTATTTCACGGTTCTGATTAGTAAATATATCTAGGTATAAGTTTAAATATCTTATTTTGGTTAATATAAATTGGAGTGGCGAATCAGTTGCATCGTTACAAACATTGCCTATCCTCATACAGTCTGTTCAATGGAGAGGGGAAGAAAAAAAAAAACTTCCAATATTGAGGCCTCTGGTTAGAAGCTTACCTCACGTTCAAATTGGCCAGTATGTGGCTGTTCAGTAATCATGTCACACAGTTCACAGCTCACTTTTTCGCACCCTCTCTTTCATGACAATAAAATAATTTATTAGAAAAGAAGCCATTTTCACGTTTCCCTGGCATGTGCAATCAGCACGCACCCACAGCTAAGTAACCAATATGTCACTCGGATTCAGCATAAAGCCCCAGGGGGGCAGTGAAGCTACTCTTGCCAATAACTGGCACTTCTGTCCCCACCATGCAATTTATTTGCCAGATTAGAACAGGGAGAAAAATATTTGTGCCACAAAAGGAATACTGAATAATGTGCAAAGTGGAAATTCTGAAGTGGATCTATGAGGTGTTCTCTAAATCTTTAATTTAAAACCTTGCTTTTATTTCAAAACAAACAAAAACCATGTTGCGAAATATGCTGAATTAGAGGGATACCAGAAATCAAAGGTATTTACGAAGTGACATGGACTAAACTTTATGTGGCTCTATTTCCAAACATATTTTGGTTCTATTTTCCCAGAACCACACAGGAGGGTAATTTAAGCCCCCAGACCTTACTGAGAATGAATGAACAACAGACCATGATGATGTATTCATCTTCGGTCACATTTATCTATGTAATCTCTATATGGCAACAGACAACTGTCTGCTTTGACATACCTTTGATCATTGAAAAATTGTGTTTACCCAGGTACCTATAAGCAACCCTGATAACTTAAGAACAATGAGGCTATGTGCTTTACCAACTGTCAGTATGAGAACAGACGCCTTTTCAGAGCAATTGATTGGGTGTTTCTGAAAGGATATGTCCCTTTGTTAGACATTGATTGGCCAGCATTGAGTGAAGAAGCCTTCTGATGGTGATTGATTGGCCAAAGTAATTTTCCTCCTGGATGAGCAAGAGTCAAAACACTTCTTTTGTGAAGAGCCTTCCTGAATGTGGATTTTGTTCTAAGTATAAATAGAGTTTAAAGGTGGAGACGGCACAAGACTGAGATGTGCACTGAGGAATAAGGTATGTGACATTCTGTCAGCTCACTTCATATCAAATATGTGGTAAAAACAATGAATCCTGTAAACCAATAACAGCCCACTCACACACATACACACACACATTCGTATTGAAATGATCATTTGTTCTGTTTAAATAAGGGTGTGTGTCTGTGGGGGTGGGGGGGGGGGGTCAAACAGTGAATATTATTGACTTGAATGAATTAAATCCTCAATGGCTAAACCTAAAACAGCTAAGTAAAAGTAGCAGTTATTCTTTAGGCCTGGTTTATACATCTGCAAGTATATGCTCATGAGCAATTCATGTCTAAAACAAAATTGAATAGCTATGGTTTACAAATCAATTCAATTAAATTTTATTTATTTATAACAATTGACATTGTCGCAAAGTAGCTTTACACACTCAAATTATTGAAGTCTGTATGAAATGTGAATGCATATGAATCAAAATGATAAGATTGTCCCTGATGAGCAAGCCGAGAACGATGGCAACAGTGGCAAGGAAAAACTCTCCGAGATGGCAATAGGAAGAAACCTTGAGAGGAACCAGACTCAACAGGGAAACCATCCTCATTTGGGTGATAACAGATAACAGGAACTGATCTACAGTCATACTGTGTGTTAGGAGGCTGGAGGTCCGGTATAACAGGAGATGTTTGTAAGTTAATATGGAGTCCAGTTCACTAATTGGCCAATCACAGAATATGTTTAATAGAAGGACATTAGGACAAATATAAAAATAAAGAGCAAGAACCTGTAGGCATATTAAATGGGCCATTAGAATAACAGACTCTGAGTTTTATAAAGTTTGTTTTCATCGATTTCCATTGCAAGCTACTATGTAAAAGAGTTATAAGAGATTAAACGTTGTTTTTAAATACTAGCAACTCTGTGGCTGTAGTACAAGAAAATAGGTCCCCTTTAAGCACATTCAATTGCCTTGTAAGCAGCTGGTTGAAAATATGTGAGGGTTTACATGTCTCTGTCAAAGACATGAACCTGTAATAGAAGACAGAATTGTTTCCACAGCTGCATTTGTAAGTTGATTTGGCAGTAAAGCCAATCACTTTGAACCAGGATGTCAGCCGGTAAGGTTGTGGATGGAATTTGGCAGTGATAACGTTGCAGATGTTGTCTCCATTGCATCATGATGTCCATCCATAGCTCTCTGTTAGTGCTGTCCGGAGTGTTAGATACCAGCCTGCTCTCAGCGAAACAGAATGTGGAGCATCCACACAGGTTCCTTTGTGAATTGATTGTTCAGTGAAGCCCGTCCAGCTTATTTCAAAGACCTGGATGTTAGCCAGCAGAATGTTAGGCAGGTGGGAGTCAGGAAGGATGATGTCACTCTCTGTCTGAGGTTTTGCTATACTGTACCTCTTCCTGTATAACCAGGCTATTCAGTATTTGATATTGTTTCTGGAGTTTGCTCAGGTCTTTGTGGGAATTCCAGCCACTAATGACATAATGAATTGTATTTTTTTTATAATTAGCTTAGCTCATATGCGTCTTGTCAATTTCATAAGAGCATGTCACACAGACTGTATCATTGTTATAATGTTTTTTCTACTTTTCCATAAGGACAATGATCTATCTGACTGCCTACCTGTCTGTCTGTCTGGATGAAGCAAACAGTCAGACAGCATCAGGTAGAAATGAAAAAGTTGCAAAGGAAGCTAGTTAAGGTGAATGTGCATGTTTTTTAGATAGCCAGTTAAATTGCCAACTCAAACACACTCACTCACTCATCATCTATACTGTTTTTTCCTGAGTACAGGGCCGCGGGGGGCCTGGAGCCTATCCAAGGAGGCTTAGGGCATGAGGCGGGGTACACCCCAGAYAAGGTTCCAATCCATCGCAGCTACACACTCACTCAATCAATCACTCATCGTCTATACCTCTTTATCCTGTATTCAGGGTCGCGGGGGGCCTGGAGCCTATCTCAGAAGACATAGGGCACGAAGTGGTGTACACCCTCCATCGCAGGGCACACACACATACATACATGCATACACTAGTTCACACACTACGGGCAATTTGGGATTGGCAATTAGCCTAACCTACATGTCTTTGGACTGTGGAAGGAAACCAGAGTACCCGGAGGAAACCCAGCAAGCACGTGGAGAACATGAAACTCCATGTACACTGAGACGGGAATCAAACCTGGCTGGGACTCGAACCCAGACCCTGGAGGTGCAAGGCGACAGTACTAACCACTACATTGTGCCACCCCATTGCAGCTATTTAAGTTAGAGCAATTTGAGCAAAATCCCAACTACAATTCATAGCCTAGCTATAATTTATTTAAATTTCATGAACCGTATCTAAAACATAATCCTGTATTATTTAAAGTCAGTGATAATGTGGTTTATAAGTGAAACAGTTGCCACCTAGAATGGATATAAAAGCTCAACACTTGAATGAATGAATGTGAATGACTGTACATCCTGCATAAACACAATACAATGCATCTCAAAAAATTTATGTTAGGAAAAATATTTTTTTAATATATTTTGTCATTTAGTGTAAAAAATCAAACTCTTTCATATAATGAGTTGAAATTAAATATTGTTATATTTTGAGATGCTGGAAGTTGCCTTCATTTCTTTTTCTTCACTAACAAGCGGTTTTCATATGGCCAAACAGCTGTTCAGTCCCAATCTTGTGGGCTCTCCTTGCATTGTGCTTGAGGAAATGCTCTTACTTTCACTATTAAACTAAATTGTGATTTCTGTTGTCACTTTCATTTATGAATTTCTGACACTTTTATTCCACAAAGGCGTCACTTATCTGTCCTTCCAGGTTATAATAGTGTGCTGGAGAATTCTCAACCCAATTACAATAATCTTAGTAATCTCTTTAGTTGTTTCCTTTGCTTGATGCAGGCCAATAATTTGAAGGTTCTAAAACTCTGTAACCAAATTTTTTCCCCCCATGACCGCGGGGCACATCTTGCAACATGGTTGTTTATCATCAGTTAGCGCTAAAAGTATTATTTGCAACTGAAACTTATTCATCACTGCACTTATTATCCAAATTACTGGGCATTGGGTATTTATTTTTTCGGCAAGGCAATGTATGTATGTAACGTAAGGCTGCCTTATTCTATTTGTTCTCTATATTTTCATTTAGATATAGTTAGCCTGTTATCCGTTAATGTGTATTTTTATATCTCTCCAGTTAATCCTAAGTGGCAGCATGGTGGCTTAGTGGTTGGCACTTTCGATTTGCACCTCCAGGGTCGAGGGTTTGATTCCCACCTTGGGGTCCGTGGGCATGGAGTTTGCAGGTTCTCACCATGCCTGGAGGGGTTTCCTCTGGGTTCTCCAGTTTCCTCTCACAGTCAAAGACATGCTGGTTAGGCTAGTTGGCATTCCCAAATTGCCCGTAGTGTGTGAATGAGCATGTGAGTGTGTGAGTGTATGTGTGTGCCCTGAGATGTATTGACACCCTGCCCATGGTGTATTCTGCCACGTGCCCTAAGTCTCCTGGGATAGGCGCCAGGACCCCGCAACCCTGTACGGGATAAAGCGGTAAAGATGATGAGTGAGAGTGAGTAAGTTAATCCTAAGTAGTGGACTTGAATACTTTTTATAGACTATGCCAGGATGGGTAGAGCAAAGGTCCCTAGTAAACCAAAAGTTATTTTCATTTGTAACATGTTTACAAAAAAACTGATAGATTTTATTAGATCTTTATGGAATTAAATTTAAACCATTATAGGAATATACTAATTATAATTTTGTTTCCTCTTTTACTTAAATATTCTAATGTTTTAGGAGAAATATTTGTGAAATCTTAAATAATACATATCTGAGATATTTAAGAGACATTTATACAATAAAACTTTCTTATTGGTGTACTCACAAACAAGTTAGCTGGTTCCATCTAACACTGCACTTTCCTCCCACAGACCACTGACTTGCAGTCTAGGTTTATTGCCATTTCCAAATTGTCCACAGGGTATGAATGAGTTTGTGGGATAGTATCCAGGATACGGGATAGTATAGAAAGGACAAGCGGTATATAATTTGAACTTGTCAAAGGGCCAGTGTTTCCAGTCTTAACATCATGGTCATGACTGAAAGCAGACTTTTGCAGGCATTTCTTTGTCTGTTGTTAGATATGTTGCAAGTCTAACATTATTAATATTATTTTTATTTTACCTTTCATGACTTGATAATGCAATTTCTACCATGAGCCCTCAAATTAATTTAAAATGTTTTCATTAATTTGTGCACTTTTCTGAAGTCAAAATGCATTGTATGGCCAAAAGATGTGGACACCTAGCCACTAAACCAGTATTACTTCCCATTTGGATTTAGTCCCCTTTCGCTCTTATAATAATCCCCACTCTTTTGGGAAGGCAATCCAGTGAGGAGTAAGGATGTCTGGGGTGCAGTTAATCCCAAAGATGTATTTGGGTTGAGACTATTAGAACTAATGGTATATATTGTACATTTGTGTGTTTCCGACTTTGTGATGACAGTTTGTGGACGGTCCACATAAATTATGGGTGTGATGGTCAATATTAACATGTTGTATAATAAGTTGTTATATATTGTGTTATTGTTATGTGACTTTATTAATATCCCTTAAAAAAAACTTAAATTGCATGTCACGTCTTACAGATACTGACCCAGACGCAGTCATTCCAACCAAGAAAATGCTTGAGCTGCAGCATCAGCTACAGAGTCATAACCAAAGAGGAAAGTTGGCACTGGCAGCCTCTCGGTCAGTTGTCTTGGGAGCAGTGTTCCAGTTCAGAAACAGATAAAGAGGGTGGAGGAAAATGGAAAAGAACTTAACACCCATCCATTATCAGCTTCAGCTTCTGCTTATCAGTAGGGCCTGCCTTTTTGGGTCAATTCAATCTGGGCTCGTAGGGTACGGAAGTAAGGCGGAATTTAATGGCCTTTGTTTATCTTATCTTGTGACGCATGAGTGAAGATCCTCTCAGCAGCATCCCATAGAGTAAAATCATAGAAATACTATGATGTTTCACTTTAGTCAGTTATGCTATTAAATTATCTATTTCTTTCGATTTTACCATAAAGCAATTCTAGCCAGAAGTTTCCCTTGCTGAAAGTCATCACAGTTTCATTTTGGGAATATAAACTATGGCCTAATTCCATCTCCATGGTTGCATTTGCCTGCTCAAATGCGTTTGATTTCCATAGAACGTTCCTGTGACACACCTGTATCTCAGGTTCGCAGTTATTTAAATTTTATGTGTCACTTAAGATGATCCTAGCTGCCTATTAAAGTTTAAATAAATGTTCAATATATAACCTTAATGGCCTTAGGAGAGTTCCTTCCTACAGTGTTTAATCCCAGCCATTTTTTTTTCAGAACATTAATTGACCTGATTAGTTGTTATTCAATGGGGTTGCTAGTAACCACTATCAATATAAAATAGATCCTAGGACAATCCTCAATAGACCCTTAACATCAGCCCTCAAACAGCATATTTCAGATGTTTTCATGGTTTGTTTTGGGGTTCTGCCTTTAACTTAAACTATGGATTATGGTATCTATCCAGGAAGAGGGTTTAAAACTAATGTTAATGCTGTTTATGCCTAGAGTGCAGGCTAAGCATATCCCAGTTCTGAAAACCCCATGTTTTGTGTTTAACGTATTTTGTGTCTTCTCTGCTCGCAGCCACCTAATCCAGATCATGGCATGGTAGAATATAAAAATGCCTTATACTGTTGTTTGATTTATTTCATTTTGGGTAATATTAAACTATTACTGTGTATGATTTGGGCATGAATTGGAACTTTTAGGACCTATTTTGACTTTGAACTCATTTCACAAAGAAGCATCACCTGAAAAACTCGATATAATTATATCATACGTACACTGACTAAAATAACCCTCCCAAAAAAACCACACCGAACTCCGTACTGCCTTGTCGATGGGCCCAACTCTTGTACTGGCATGCCTCTGCAGAACACTGCTAAGTAACATTTATTTTTTATAATTTATTGTATGCATTATATTTAATGAAAGTGGTTGTTGYGTGTGAAAAAAAATATTGTGAATTACTTGATTTAAAATCATTTTAAATGAAACAATATTGAATGCTTATTGGTAGCACTTGATACTAAGTATCAGTACTGGAAAAGAAAAAGTGGAGCGTTTGTGTGTGTGTATGTAAATTTGTCATTTGTAATAATAATTATTATTATTAGTAGTAGTAGTAGTAGTAGTAGTAGTAGTAGTAGTAGTAGTAAGACATTAAGATACAATGTGCTGGTCTAATGTAAAGGTTAAAAATTGAATTGTAAAGAGCTCACCCACCTAATAGTCTAACCAACCACTCGTTTTCTAGCCCATCGTCTTCCCAGACGTTTTCACATGTAAATAAGTCTGAACACTCAAATTAATTCCACAAAAAGCATTTCATGGTGAAAATCACTCAATCTCTTAAAAAACTCTAATTCCCAAATAATGGCTTCAAACTGCTCTCATTGCTGTATTCTTAGATCTGTTCTCCTTGTAGCAATTTAAGGACTTTTTCAGTGGTTCTTTAATATATTATACTAAACATTTAGTCCTTAACTGATAAAGAACCACAGAGATATCCTTATAATTGAACGGGGTCTAATAAAAAGGTAAATCAGGAAGTAGATCTCTGAATCAGCTATTCTTTCACCCTGTAACTAAATAGAGATGAGGCTGATATGTTCCATTCAGCAGCTCGCAATAGTATTCTAAATAATTTTACACACTGCGTTAAAGCTCTGCATCCTGTATGATGCCATTACATATCCATGCCTCAGTTATTCCCTGCAAAAAGATTTGTATTATTTTGCTTTGCAAGCAAAAGTTGGTTGCATTTTTGCAACCATACAGTGCTGAAGTGGCATGGCTAATTCTATCGTTTTCAGCATTGAGATCAGGAGTCCAAATATGAATTCATATTTAGATATGCGTTAAAGAACTTGACACTTTGAAGTGGCCAAAAATATTGGAACTGGTTCAATTCAATTTGCCATTTCAATTCTTTCAGATGAAACTGTATACCACAAGTCTGAGTTCTGTTTACAGATACATATTGATTTTAGCAATAGGTCTAAGGTCTATTTAAGTAATAGCAGCAATCCACCATATGCATTAATCATTCATTCATCTTCAGCAATAGTTTTAGTGATAAGACTGTGCTCCTCGCACTCACTCAGGCAATTTTGTGTAGCCGATTCTCATGGACTTGGGAGGTGGGAGAAAACCAAGGAAATCAGAGGAAACCCAAACAGACACATAGTGAACATGTGCAAGTCTGTGCTGAAAGATGGACCCAATAACCATACAACCACCATGGTATATCTATAAATCAAAGCAACCTTTGCTAGGCTGCCTCATGCAATGTTTTTCTTTTAGAATGATTAAAAATGATTTTCTCTTGAAAAGAAAGTCTGTGCCTTCTTAGCCCAGAGCAGTTATCATTTAAATAACATGCCAAAAGACAAATCAAATCTTCACCCAAGAACTTTGGATCAGAGGTGTTTTATTAGGGCTACACAATTTGCCTAAAACACGCGCRCACACACACACACACACACACACACACACACACACACACAAATACACATGTATTCTCACACATAATCATATTCTGAGTGATTGTGTATTTAACCTGATTTATTTAACAGCAAATAATGGTACAAATGATCTCCATAAAAGTATGTGTGCCAATATTTATTTATCACCTCAAATATTGAACAAATAAACAAACATTTAGATTATTGATTAACTGTACATTAATTCCTGACTATGCATGTATTACTTGAAGGGGAAAAAATTCAGTCTTTTGTGATTAAATAATTGTACAGGTTTATATTGCAATTTAAATTTTTATGTAATTAAAATGCACTATTTTACACACGTGGACAAAATTGTTGGTACCCTTCGGTCAATGAAAGAAAAACTCACAATGGTTACATAAATAACTTTAATCCGACAAAAGTAATCATTTAAAAAAATTCTATGAATGTTAACCAATGAAAGTCAGACATTGCTTTTCAACCATGCTTCAACTGAATTATTTCAAAAAATAAACTCATGGAACAGGCCTGGACAAAAATGATGGTACCCCTAGAAAATACTGAAAATAATGTGACCAAAGGGACATGTTAATTCAAGGTGTGTCCACTAATTAGCATCACAGGTGTCTACAATCTTGTAATCAGTCAGTGGGCCTATATATAGGGCTCCAGGTAGTCACTGTGTTGTTTGGTGACATGGTATGTACCAACACTCAACATGGACCAGAGGAAGCGAAGGAAAGAGTTGTCTCAGGCGAGTCGAAAGAAAATTATAGACAAGCGTGTTAAAGGTAAAGACTATAAGACCATTTCCAAGCAGCTAGATGTTCCTGTGACTACAGTTGCACATATTATTCAGAAATTTAAGATCCATGGGACTGTAGCCAACCTCCCTGGACGTGGACGCAGGAGGACAATTGATGACAAATCAAAGAGACGGATAATCCCAATGGTAACAAAAGAGCCCAGAAAGACTTCCAAAGAGATCCAAGGTGAACTTCATGCTCAAGGAACATCAGTGTCAGATCGCACCATCCGTCGTTGTTTGAGCCAAAGTGGACTACATGGGAGACGACCAAGGAGGACACCATTGTTGAAAACAAATCATAAAAAAGCCAGACTGGAATATGCCAAACTACATGTTGACAAGCCACAAAGCT
>QMIH01000948.1:10941-79885 GCA_003987875.1 Clarias batrachus
CCTTTGGTCACATTATTTTCAGTATTTTCTAGGGGTACCATCATTTTTGTCCAGGCCTGTTCCATGAGTTCATTTTTTTTTTTATAATTCCGTTGAAGCATGGATGAAAAGCAATGTCTGACTTTCATTGGTTAACATTCATAGAATTCTTATTTATTATTACTTTTGTCAGATTAAAGTTATTTCTGTGACCATTGTGAGTTTCTCTTTCATTGACCGAAGGGTACCAACAATTTTGTCCACGTGTGTAAATATAAAGAATTCACAACAAAATAAAATGGCATTATGAAAGGTGATACAGTAACTGACCTGGAGCCTAATCTGCTTTAAGATACCCATTTACCCAGACCTCTATGTAGAAGACACGGATTTTAGTTCTCATACTACGTTTACTATTAAGTCCATACTGTGGTATCAGTGTGGTGAAACATAGGCAGATATCATAAATGCAGAAAGTCTATTATATTTAAAAACCTGTACAAACAAAGACCACTCGTTTGTATTTGATTAAATGGGCATTTGGTATTTATTGTTAATTGTTTAACAGTAAACAAGTATGTTGAGTAAAATGAAGAAAAAAAAAACTTAATTTCAGTCATGCAGATCAATAAAGATCTATGTAAATAAAAACAAATATCAAATTTAATATTACAAATATAAAATGTCACTCTTTTTACCCTTGAAGCATATGAGGGGTGGCTGCCTGAATGCTTCTTGGGGCCTGGTATCATACCAGCTCAAGTAGTATAATATACACATAACAACACCAATACCAATTGCTCCACAGTACCTTCCTTTTCACATTCATTCATTCATTCATTTTTCATGACACCAGTTTCTTTCCATAGTCACCTAATCTGATACACACACTACATACACTATATTGGCAAAACTATTCGCTCACCTGCCTTCACATGCATATGAACTTGAATTACATCCAATTCTTAACCCTTAGAATTTATTATGATGTTGGTTCACCCTTTGCAGCTATAACAGCTTTCCACAAGGTTTAGGAGTGTATTTATGGGAATTGTTGACCATTCTTCCAAAAGCACATTAGTGAGGTCAGACACTGATGTTGGATGAGCAGGCTTGGCTCGCAGTCTCTGCTCTAATTCATCCCAAAGGTGTTCTATCGGCTAGAGGTCAGGACCGCAAAGTTGGAAACAAGAAATTGTCCAAAATGCCTTGGTAAACATTAAGAGTTCCTTTCACTTGAACTAAGGGGCCGAGCCCAGTTCCTGAAAAACAACCCCATGTTATAATTCTTCATCCACCAAGCTGGCAACTGCCAAACTCAGACTCATCCATCGGATTGCCAGAAAGAGAAGCATGATTAGTCACTCCAGAGAACACGTCTCCACTGCTCTAGAGTCCCATGGCAGCGTGCTTTACACCCATGCATCCGATGCTTTGCATTGCATTTGGTGATGTCAGGCTTGGATGGAGCATGGAAACCACATTCCATGAAGCTCTCTGCACACTGTTCTTGACCTAATCTTAAGGCCACATGAAGGCCTGTAGCTATTGACTGCAGAAAGTTGGAAACCTCTGCACTATGCCTTTCAGCATCAGCTGACCCCACTCTGTGATTTTACATGGCCCACCTCTTTGTGGCCAAGTTCCGGTCGTTCCTAATCGCTTTCACTTTGTTATAACAGTTGGCTGTGGAATATTTAGTAGCAAGGAAATTTCACGACTGGACTTTTTTCACAGGTGACATCCTATTACGGCACCACGCTGGAATTCTTCCACTTTGTTGCAGGAATTGCTCCAGCGTCATGAGCAATGAGCGACCCATTCTTTCACAAATGTTTGTAGAAGTGATCTCCATACCTAGGTGCTACATTTTATGCACCCATAACCATGGAAGTGATTGGAACATCTGAATTCTGTGATTTTAATGGGTGAGTGAATACTTTTGCCAATATAGTGTATCTCACGTCAACTGCCAGGTATACACTACGGTATTTCTGGAGCACTCAAAAGTAGTTACAGTGTCCTGCAAAAGTATTCATACCCCTTAAACTTTGGCTTCCACATTTTGTCTAGTTACAACCACAAACTTAAGTATATTTTATTAGGATTTTATGTGATAGACCAAGACAAAGTGCCACATAATTGTGAAATGCAAGAAAAATATTAAATGGTTTTCAACATTTTTTATAAATTAAAATCTGAAAAGTGTGACGTGCATTTATATTCAGCCCCCTTTACTCTGATAACTATCATCCAGTGGAACCAATTCCCTTTAGAAGTCACCCCATTAGTATATAGAGTCCACCTGTGTGTAATTTAATCTCAGTATAAATACAGCTGTTCTGTGAAGCCCTCAGAGATTTATTAGAGAACATTAGTGAATAAAGAGCATCATGAAGCCCAAGGAACAAGCCAGACTGTTCAGGGATAAAGTTGTGTAGTAGTTCAAGTAGTTCAGAGAAATACTCCAAGCTTTTAACATCTCACGGAGCACTGTTCAATACATAATATGAAAATGAAAAGACTATGGCACAACTGGAACATACTAAGACATAGCCGTACACCTAAACTGACAAGACAGGCAAGGAGAGCATCAACCAGAGAAGCAGGCAAGAAGTCCAAGGTAACTCTGGAGGAGCTTTACAGATACACAGTTCAGGTGGGAGAACTTGTCCACAAGACAACTAGTCATGTACTTCACAAATCTGGCCTTTATGGAAGAGCGGAAAGAAGAAAGCCATTGTTGACAGAAAGCAATAAGAATTCCCATTTGCAGTTTGCAACAAGCCATGTGGGGCACATTGCAAATATGTGAAAGAAGACACCAAGGTGACACATTTTGGACTAAATCAAAAAAAGTGTGTCAGAAAACTAGCACTGTGCATGTTGGTGGCAGCATCATGTTGTGTGGATGGGGGACGGGGGGTGTTCACTTTCCAGCAGGACAACCACCAAAAACATACAGCCAAAGCTACAATGGAATAATTTAGATCAAAGCATATTCGTGTGTTAGAATGGCCCAGTCAAAGTCCAGGCCTAAGTCCAATTGAGAATCTGTAGCAAGACTTGAAATATGGACGATCGCCATCCAATCTTAGCTTGAACTATTTTGCAAAGAAGAATGGGCAAAATTTTGCTTTCTTGATATGCAATGCTGGTAGAGACATAAAAAGACTAGCAGCTGTAATTCCAGCAAAAGTGATTTGATGTGTTGAATCAGGGGCGCTGAATACAAATGCATGCCACACTTTTCAGATGTTTATTTATTAAAAGATTTTGTATTTTTAACAAATTATCTATTATTTTCCTTCTACTTCACAATTATGTGTCACTTACTGTTGGTCCATCACATAAAATTTCAATAAAATACATTTACATTTGTGGTTGTAACCTGACAAAATGTGTAAAAGTTCAAGGGGTATGAATACTTTTGCAATGCACTGTATTTATTTTATCCAAAATTTTACTGAATACCCAGCTATAAAACTGTGCAAACGTACAGCATGAAATTCATGTTCGACGGACTGTAACTGTTTTGATGTTCCTTTACTGCTATCTAGTGGCAAGCCAGGACTGTAGACTCAGACATGTTTTGCGAGATAAACCCAGAAGAGGGTGCAAATTCACACACTCCTGTGCTGCTAAACATTTGATACATATATACATACATACCACAGCAATACCGAACTAATTCCAATATTGGTATTATGTAAGAAATATTATTTAAAGATCTGTTTGCTAATGGTTAACATTTGCATATTTATTTAAATATTTTAAAATATCAGCATTCTTTAAAAAATTCCACATGTCAATTATCAAGTAATTCAAATATAACATTTAAATTCGATGAATATCAATTCCTGTTAATGTGTGTCAGTTATTGTCAGTGCATATTAGCTTTAAATTGTGATGGTACAAGGTACATTTGTCATTATAATATATTTAGAGTTTTACTATAAACTGGACAGAGTGTCTGTCTGTACAGGATTTGCCAGCATGGACCGATTAGACGGAAATTCCTGCAGACTAAAGTATTTGTTTAAAGTTCTGTTTCCTTTCACTGTCCAGGCTTCTGCTTCTCACAGTGGTCGCCCTCCCAACCTGGATAACACTGACACACAAATGGTTTTACAAAATGAGACCTTTTGTACAATGAAAACTTATTGTTCTGTTGTATCACATATGAAGGTTTGTTGGTGTTCAGGCCAGGAAGCTTAGCTCTGGGGACGATGGTCCACACTGATGGGTCAAGATGAAGGTAGGCTGAAGAACCCGGGTCCCTTCGCACACATCGGCCTTGAGATGAGCATAGTAGCTCGCTACAGAGCGATGCCGCCTCAGTCACATTAATCACGTATCGGCCCAGAGTGTTATCCATGTAATTTTTCACCGCTAGACATGTGCTCTGGAAAAGAAAATGTGTGTAATAGTCAGGAAATATTTTTTGTCATTTTTAGTAAACACTGATGGCGTTACACCCTGAATGAAGCACAATTCCATCACAGACCAGTGCACATATATTAAAAATGGAGAAATGGAAATGACAATAATATTCTACTACTACTACTACTAATAATAATAATAATAATAATAATAATAATATAGTAGTTTAACAGCCATCCTTTCTCTCACCTAGTGCTTCAACTTGCTGCTATATATAGACCCTGGTCTACCTCCATTAGTGTATGGAAATGTTTTCTTAGTACAATGGAAAGTAATTAAAGCACTTAAACTCAGTTTTGGCAAGAGCTTCTGGCAAAATGTAAATGGGAGAGAAGAGAGGTTACCTTTTGCCTGTGGGTTTGCTCACTGCTACTCTCAATCTACTGTGACTGTTCCCCCAATCACTATTCACACCTTTCCTTTATAATTAGCTTTACTATTGTCTTATGCATGTTTTTACCTACGTATATACATATAGTTTATTATTAGCTTATCATAATTTTCATGGCATTTTCCTAGTTTTATCATATTTGACCTCTGGCTGTGTCTTTAACTCAGATTCATATCACGTCAGAACTACAGTCCTCACAAGATGATGGCCCAGAAATTCCTGCCAGAGCTGTACAATTTCTATGACTCCTCTGAAAGGTGTTGTATCTTTGTCACTTTACCAGCTAAAAAGCTGAACTATATTAGGTATTATGTAGTCAGTCACCAAAAATTATAGTGACCGATAGTGACATCATCTACAGTAAAACCTTAAAACCTTACATAACATTTCTCATTGCTCTCATTCCCTATGCAATGCTAACAGTTACTCCAAATGTGTAAAGATGTTCAAAAAAAAAAAAGAAAGCACCATGAGCTAAGCTCAGTTTTGAATGATTATCTTCTAGTCTCTTGACACTGAAAAAGTAACAAGGCAAACATTTTTCGGACTCCTTTAAGATGATCTACATAGATCAGGCACAACACTAACACGACTGTAAGGTGAACTGAATAACACTGATTATCAATTATATATCTGTAAACTGCTAAAGGGATCATGGGCACCCAAGGCTCATCTATCCATGTAGGGAGCAAAGGTCTTTCTGACCCAATCACACAGAAATGCCATTGCAGCACAAATTGCTGCAAATAGGCAATGCTGGCCTCGTTAGAAAGGTATCAGAACTCTGCTGTTTATGGGACTTAGCAGGGAAAAAGGTTGTTCTCAATCGGACCAGGCATCCATAGGATGCGCTGCATAAACAACTCGAATCTATGGAGGCTCCATCCTGCAGCCTACAGCATCCAAAGGATCCACCATTAACTTCCTTAACACTCCCTTGGATCTTGTGGAGTCACAAGGGGAACCTACACAATGTTGGGCTTAATGCTATGGCTGATCGGGGTATGTGAATTATAAGCTTGGAAAAAAGGTTACTTTTTAAAATGTTAAGTGTATGAGATTTGTGCTGCTGAGGTTGGATGGATTGCGGAGTTTACTGAGGGTTTTTAGATAAGAATTTAGATTTTTTAAATACAGCATAAGCACTTTCTTTCACTACAACTGAGTTTCCCATATGACTATACATGCATGGAAAGTTATTATGACCAAGAACCCTTACTTATCTAAAAAAAAAAAATTTTTTTAAACCTTAAAGAACCTGTAAACGGTCATATATTTTCTAGGAGTGTAGCACTTTTCCACAAAACAGTGCAGCATGACTTAGCTCAGCAAATTACTATGATTGCACATTTTGTTGCTATTTGCACCACTAAATGAGCCATGCTGTACCTAAGTGCCCATGCTGAATTTAGTTATCCTTCTCAAACAGGGACCATATGAGCTGAAACCAAATAGGTAGAGATAAAATAGGTCAATTTAATTTTTAGGCTTTTTCAAATTTATTTCCCTAGAGTATTGTTTTATACGAGGAGTGTTCAACGCAAACTGGGACTTCTGATTTTGCTGAACAACAGAATACAGTTATGAGAGTAAAAACGTCCTTTATTTCTACACTAATCCCATTGTTTCTCTAGTGTTTGGATACCATCAAGGTAGAAAAGTTTCTCCAGAGCCATGATCTGACTACCACCTTCGTGTCTTAAACGCTGCCCTACCAGGACCTCCTTTAATGACACAAACATYTGAAAATGGATTGGATCAAGGTCAGGACTGTATGGGGGAGTGTGGCCATAATTCCCAGCCAAGTTCTTGTGATGTGCAATTGGTGTACGTGATTGTTTAAGTAGTTCCCACAGAAAGGTGGGCGTTCCCAGAAGTACAGCATTCTTTAAAAACGTTTGTACTATTCCAGTGTTCTACTGCGGCTGAGAGTTTCATCACTGTCTTCTGTAAATGTGAGTCGGTTCAATGACTTCATTCATGAGAAACTTCATCCTGGTTTAACTTGAACACCTTCCATCGTTACTACTTAGAATTATTTTATATTCCTACTCATCTTAAGTTTACAGTCTACCAGCTCAGTCATGTAATATTAAGCTATACATTAAGTTATTTAAAATCTCAAATTACTCCAGTTTGTTTCATGGCATTGTCTACTCAAAAATAAAAAAAACATCCAAATTTATTTTCGCCTATTTAAAACTGGTAATAAACAGAAAATATTATTTTGAGAGATGTAAAACAGGTTAAATAAAACAAGCAAATTTGTGATACTAATTACATTACCAACTGACCATGCCAGCTTGAGTGCATATGCTCATTAATACTAATGTAATAATAACACTATTAAAGACATTCAAAATCCATGCAAATATTCCAAAGATTTTCACTCATGGCATTGCTAATAAAAATATTTATAATTAAATATTAGAAATGAATATGCAGGTGCATTTTCTTAGATGGACTCGCCACACTGTGACGAAGAAGTTCCCATTTTGTCCTAAAAATACTGAAAAATGGAGCAGGAATGGGGTCAAAATGAAACAAATGTGCATTTATCAAGTTCATTCCACTTCCTAGCCACATGCTTGTCAGGTTCTCAGTGCATCAATCATGTTGTCACTTATATCCTATGACAGCGTGAGTTTCTACTGTGTTCCTGCCAAGTTCTTAATTTCCTGTTTTTTTTTTTTTTCAGACATAATGGTAAAGTGACTCAGTGTGCTATTTAAGTCAAAATTTTTAGAAAATCTCATGTTATTTTAGATTAACATCATCACATAMTTCGACTTCAAACATATATGTGATTAACATCATAAGTTTCACCATCAAAAGTATTGGCACACCTTTGTAAGTATATAAGAAGCTTTTACGAGGTTGGTTTATGCTGCAAAGGGGAGACATTTGAGCATAAAACTGAGATTAGCTTGGTGTCATTTTAGTCTTTTAAATGTTATTTTAAACAGTATTTTAGTATCAATACCCATTAATAGTCTCTAGCTAAACATCCCCAGAGAGGTCTTATTTTCATGGGTGCGTAAAATAAAGACAACTGAGTTTAAATGTGTTACTGTTCAGTGGAAACACGCTGGAAAAGAGGGTCCGGATGAGTTTTGGAACAATAAAGATTACAAGGATGTCATATTTCACCTTGTTTGTGGAGTAGAGACCATCTCCCCACAGCACTATTCCTGCAGCCCCTAATGCCACACTCTCTCCAATGGTATGAATCAGATCCTTCTATAGGACATACACAAAACAAAATCAGAGACTACATCGCTCCATTTAGGAGGACTGTAATTCAAGTACAGTAACTGTAAATGAAAACATTTAATGTATCACTTCATAAGCTTAAAGAACTGAAACGGAAACGCAGTAGTGAGTTATTTAAATTAAGAATATCAAATATTTTAGTATCTGGATTGTAATCAAACTCTAAATGTCCTTTTGCACAAAAAGATGCATAAATACCTGCGAGAGGAATGTCAGTGAGTAGGTATAGACGATACGGGCATAGGGGATGACAATTGGTTGCTTTGGGAAAGCTTGCTCTTTTACTCTCATGCCCTCCATAATTCGATGTTTGGCATACAGTATAATGTCTCTGTCACGACCCCTGAGGCTCAGATCCATGTAAATATCAGGATACAAAGCTGTGCTTACATTCCACAGCCATGATAAGTTGTCGTTTCTGCTCATCTCAACTGGTGGACACTTCCCTGTGTATGTCTTATTTGTTTTGTACTGGTAGTTGTAGCAGCAAGGAAGTCCGTAGAAACCCCATAGGCCTCCTTGTCGTTCATATCGTCCGAGTTTTATAGTTTGCTCCATGAAGGCCCGTGCTGCACCTTCAAAGTCTTTCTTGGCCTGGGCTTCTATTTCCTCTGGTTTCCAGTCAGGGTGTTTAGCCCTCACCAGTGCTCTAGAGCCTTGCTTGTATACCTCCATTTTGTCCCAATTGCGAAGCCACAGTGGTCGCCAACTCTCCCAGTCCACTACAGCCAGACCACTGAAGTTTTTCTCTGGAATCCTCTTTTGAATATCAGCATAGGCTTGTAAAAGGTGATCAAGCAGACTGGCGTTCTGAGGGACACCTCCATGCACAGATACATTTTTGTTAGTGTAGCGAGGATAGAAACCCAGCTTGTCTTCGTAGAAAATGGTGATGTTATTACCAATAAAGCTCTGATTCGTGTTGTGGACAATATCAAAAACGCTCAAGTCCAGATCAACACCAAATTGAGTTTCACATTTTTCAGTAGGAGCATTCCATACTGTGAAGAATGGAAACTTAGACAGTGACCCAAGTGGACGACCCATAATGGGACAAGTTAGAAAAATGCAGATAAAGGTGAAACATGTCCAATGTGCAGTGGTGTCCATACCTGGCAGGAAACAATCACTGGAAAATTTAGAACTTTAGTGAAGTCTACACAACTACAAGTCGATTAAAAAATACATATTCTTATTAAATCTAATAAACTGCTGAGATCTAAACTAAAAAGAATTGGTATCCACAATTATAACAATAATCTAATATTATAATATTATAATCTAAAGGAAACTTAMAATGTTTTGCATGTATGAACCTTGTGTCAATACTGCTTAAATGAAAAAATGCAATGTTTCTGTATGTTTGAGCTCAAAAAGATCACTTACTGCATATTATTCTTTTTTTTCCCCTAAATTCCAATAATTATGGAGGGCCCTGATATCTGAAAAAGAGCATGCACGCATAAAAAATGTTAAGTGAACCCATATGGTAAGATGAGACAAGTCAGTTGAAATAAGAGCTACAAACAGTTATATAAACAGTTTATGGACAGACTCTAAGGCGAACTGATGTCCTGTTTCAAAAGGTTATTTTTGTGATGAAAAGAAATTTCACTTTTAAAAGATTAGATATCCTTTTCAGGCTCTTTTTTTTACAGCTTTAATGCTTATATTTGTCATGTGTGTGAACTGCAATGATGGCAAACTAGAGATTACCCATAAAATTAAAAGCATTAACATAAACGAACAGCAGCATACTGTTTTTAGAGAATGTGGTTAAGGCTTTGTATTGGAATCAAGAAATATATGCTGATGTATCCTCAAACATTTTAGTACTTAGTTTTAAATTTCTTTTATTTACTTACTGGCAATATATTTTGGGAGCCCCAAGTGGACACTGACTATCCTACTTTATTACAGATTATCATGTGTGTCCTCCGAACCACGGGATGGCAGCGTAACACACTCGGAGGACACTGCTATCGCAAAGACGTCCATGATTGGCTGTAGAGCCGCGGTTAATTTAAGAGTACTAAGTGACTCCCTTCCCACACCGCTGAGAGAGCTTGGCCAATCAACTCTCTCTAGGATCCCAGCAGCGGGTGATCTGTGAGAGACTAGCAATCTCTAGAGGATATGGCGAGCATTTTGCTCCTGATTTATAATAAATGCGAAGTGTAACATTTTATCTTTCCAGTAACATGTTTGACTTAAGCAATTAAAAGCCAAATTTCGTGCGCATACTAACCCAAGGGCAAGCTCACATTTCTTGACACACCTCAATATATCAGGGGCTTTTGGAGGTGTGTTTTTTTTTAGGGCAAAGCACATCTCCGCCCACAGTTACAGACAGATTCAAAGAATACAGAAAGAACTTAACTGGGCATGTTGTAATAGGAAAATAATCCATGGCAAGCATGAAGCAGAGGGGTCTCGTTCATATGTGTGTGTAGAAGGAGTAGGCATATAGGTGGCAAAGGTCACACACTCAAAGCCTGTGTACTTATGTTTATCTGGGGGGATTAAAAGCAGGATCCACCATAGCTGGTTAGATTAAGCCAAAATGTCCCTTTTACCTGGTTTTCAAGTCAAACCGTAGAGTAGAGAAAAGAAACTCCATAGCTGTGATAACCTGGTCATTCAGTACATTTAGATCGTCAACTGACTTGCCACATAAAGTTGCTGACTCTAGACCGATTTGAAACAGTGACCTTTTTTTTGACCAGGCAGTGTAAAAAAATATGTCTGATCAAATTCGTAGGGTTTTGAATAAACTAGATGTCAGCTCTGACATGAAATCAGCATACACTGGCTTATGCTGAAATTGTGCCACTATGATGCTATCAGCCAAAAACTTTTAAGCTAAGTTGTTTAAAAATAGTAATAGCACTGTTTATAGAAATTAGTACAAATAATGGTTCTTCCAAATAAGGGATGTTTAAACGCTACTTTTAAAAAATTTGCTACTGTGATGGCACTTGTATTACTTTTGCACAATTTTTACATTTACATTTTCAAATCTACATGACTGCACACACAGATAGAATTTTATTAATGCTATTTTTGAGTTTCTTTTTATGGTATTTTTACTGGACGTTTTGGGGAGAGGTCCTCTCAAATTAGTAATTTGCATCAATTCATTTTAGCTTTCGATCTGTAATCAAAGTCTCCGTTTAAAACATCCCAGTAACACCTGTACATGTCTAGTTCTTCACAGGCATTCTCTTTCTTTTTCTCAGAAAGTATTTTTTAATATTGTTATAATTATTTTATATTGTAGGAGTGGCTGTGTGTGTCCAGTTTTTGTCACACAATCTGAAGTTTTGTTGCAGACACAAATAAAAGTATATTGCACAGCATAATAAGCATTCTGTGTTTATTAATAAGTTTACTTATTTCACTTATACACTTAGCTTTATAGAACACTTTTAACCATGATACTTACCACAAAGCAGCTGTACAGATGTACAAAATATGTAAATAAGTTTTTTAAAATATGTGGAAATATGGATAAATTATAATTTAGACTGGCAGGAATAGAAAGACACCTAAAGGAACCAATCTCAACAGGGAACCCATCCTTATTTGTGTGATATCAGAAAGATATAGCAGGGATTGATTCGCAATCATAATGAGCAAAGTCATACATTCGCTCAGGCACGAAGCTGTGGGAATTTCATTCCTAAACTGTAATCTGTAGTCACAAGTCACAAAAAAACTGCCTGTATCAGCTAACTCCAAGACCATCTTCATGTCAAATCAATTACGATAATCTGGCTCACATTTTCCTTTAAGTTTCAACCATATGGTTTTATAATTAAAAAGCAGGAAATGGATTACATGAACACCCTTGGAATCTAGTTTATCAACACGAGTAATGTATAAATGTGTAATCAACTTCACTATTCATCACACTTTATCCACAGATGATTATTTTCTACTGAAAACACAGGGGGAACGTATTTAGAGGACTAGGGAAATTGGTTCCCCCACTGTATTTCATCGTGAGGATTTATAAACTGGTGGTGTTTTTGACTTCTGTCCATTTAATCAGTTACTATATATCAATTACTTTCTCATTGGCCAATAAGCACCCAGCCCATTCCCACTTAAAAACAGGCTCAACTTCTAAAACTTCTCAAACTGAAAAGTTAAACAAAGCAGAAACTTAAATGTAAATCACATGTAAATCCAAGTCACCTTTGGAATCTAGTACAGTTAGCAGATAACAGACAGTAATAAACTGTGTTTCAAGTAGTTCCCCACGAAGTGGACTGCCCAGGGTATTCTGCTATTTTTATGTTTAAGTATGATTCCAAACTGTAGGGAGCGAAACTGCTCAGACCAAAGGAAAAAGTGAACGGAAAAAGGATTTATATGTCAAAATACCAATTGATAATTACTGCAATACTTTAATTTAATTGAAACAAAAATCTTATTGGTTTAAAATACTGATAAATATTGATTAAAAACATTTAGTTAATTAATTAGTATTATATGCACAGTAATAATTTGTCTTTACATCTTGTAAATGAATCAAATWATTTATTTAAAGTTTTAAGCAGTTCAGTAGCAAAGGTTTTGGTATTAGTTTTCGTAATTTTCATAGTGTCAAATTTCCACTGTAGCAGCAACAGGTATCCGTGGTGCTTAGGTTACCAAGGAAACGCATGGAGGAAGTGATGTCTGAGATGGTGACGTTGCAGGATGTTTCGAATGGTAGGATTCTTTCAAGGGAAGTTCCCTTAACCAACATCCCCTGCACAAGAAGTAGGGAGTAAGGAATACACTGTGGAATGGAACACAAGTATGGATTAAGATTTCATTTCCTGCACTAATTACATTTTTKGGGTATTTTGATCAACCCACATGCAATCTTGCACATCAGGTGATATATCCACCAATTCAATTGTAGTTACTTAAGAAATCAGGTTGCCAACTCCATGCCTGATTGTCACTCACACACATCTAGGAATCCCAATTAGCCTAACCTGCGTGTCTTTGGACTGTGAGAGGAAACCGGTGGACCTGGAAGAAAACCACCAAGCAAACAGACCCGAGGCGCGAATCATACCCTGACCCTGGAGGTGCAAGGCGACAGTGCTAACCACCAAGCTACAGCGCCACCACCTGCACTAAATCACCCATAATTTGAATGCTGGTTTGGAAAATCTTGAGTGTTCCAAACCTTGCCATTACGTTTACTGGACACCTTTGGTATGACCATAAACACTAATTAGTCTATTAGGCAAATCAGTGCGTGTCATCACCAATGTTCCTGTGGCTCATTTCCATAGCAACACTCCAAAATCTAGTGTAAAACCTTTTGAGGTTGTTATATCAGCAAAGGGGAACCAACTTCGTAGTCATGTTAGGTTTCATTTACATTCTTTGGCTGGAGTGTTTTTCTCAGGGTTTTTTTTTTTTTGTTAACTTTATGTTCTATGGATGTATTTAATATTTTAGCTGTAATGTTCAACCTTTTGCTTTGTTTTAGACTGTTGTTGTATTTGTTGCTGTGGTGGTTGTTAATGACTTTATAAAATGTTAATTATTGAAGGCATATTGAAAANGGCGACAGTGCTAACCACCAAGCTACAGCGCCACCACCTGCACTAAATCACCCATAATTTGAATGCTGGTTTGGAAAATCTTGAGTGTTCCAAACCTTGCCATTACGTTTACTGGACACCTTTGGTATGACCATAAACACTAATTAGTCTATTAGGCAAATCAGTGCGTGTCATCACCAATGTTCCTGTGGCTCATTTCCATAGCAACACTCCAAAATCTAGTGTAAAACCTTTTGAGGTTGTTATATCAGCAAAGGGGAACCAACTTCGTAGTCATGTTAGGTTTCATTTACATTCTTTGGCTGGAGTGTTTTTTTCAGTTTTTTTTTTTTTTTTTGCATTTTATGTAAATGGTCTTTTTTAGATTTTAATCTAGCGTGTATACGATGTTAAGCATTTCAATGTTGAAAACTGTTGTTGTATTTGTTGCTGTGGTGGTTGTTAATGACTTTATAAAATGTTAATTATTGAAGGCATATTGAAAAAGCAAATTGTGTTTTTTCATTTTATCAACTGAATCTCCAGATTAAACAGAGACAAACAAAAAGGGGAAGTAAAAAGAAGGTCTGTTTCTGCAAAAATCAAAKCTTAGCAAGGGAACATATATTGAACCAAGGAAAAGTTATCTAATATATTTAATTATGAGATTATATAACAAACATCAGMTTCTAATCTAAATCTAATCCAACACATATTTACATTCAAGTGTACCAATGTGTTCAACTAACAGATAACAGATGTTGCTTCTTTCGACAAAAAAAAAAGATTTAAATAAATAAGGAATAAGGAACAACAGAAAGACAATTTCAAACTTAAAAGAAGTCAAATATATATCTATAAATAAGCCTAATAACCTTTAATTTAATTTAAWAAGATGAGTTGAGTTTGCCTGTTTTGACTGCTTTAAGATAAAACATTTTGCAGTGAAGATAAAAGATTTTAAAATGTCATGATTTGCACTGACAGCCTACAACAACGTAAATATACAGTTCGCTGGCCTTACCTACCGTACACTGTCGATTTGGTTGTGTTTTAAGGACAGAAACTCAGCACGAGAAGAAACTCGTGACAGTGAAAAGGCGAAAAGAGGAAAACATACCGACAGAGGGCGTGGCCTCAGTGGGGGGTGGCGATGGAATGAACAATGGAGAGAGAGGCGTGAACTGCGGGGCGGGGTTTGCGCGTTCTCCAACGGCGATTTGCGCTGGAAACTCGGTGTCGATTCAGTGAATCAGACCATTTGACTCGGCTCACCGAAAAAGTGTCGAATCTTTCGATTCAAAAAAGGCTTACTGATTTTTTTTTCCCTGAACAAAGTTTGGGCAGTGACTGTTCTTTGCCTTCCCCTTATCTGAAATTATTTCATAAAATCTGTTGTACATTCACATATAAAATAAATGTATATAATCCTTTGTAAGGTGCAGCAGGGTGGCATAGCGGTTAGCACTGTCTCCTTGCACCTCCGGGGTCCGGGTTTGATTTTTTCCTTCGGATACTCCGGTTTCCTCCTGCATTCCAAAGACATGCAGATTTACCCAGGCTAATTGCCGTTTCCAAATTGCCCGTAGTGTGTGAATGAGTGTGTGATTGGATGTGGATGTGTGTGCCCTGCGACAAATTAGCCCCCTCTCAAAGGTGTACCCTGCCTCTCATGGGAGAGCCTCCAAGCCCCCACGACCCTGTATACAGGATAAAGCGGTATAGACAGTGAGTGAAATATTTGTAAAAACAACAAGGTACTAAAAATGTGCATTGTAAAAACACAGTAATTATTCATATGATTGTGTCTGCTGTGTCTCTGCTTCTTTAAGAACAATCGTTTAGGTCAGTTTGAGAACCTTCTTTGCAACCCAGGCAAAATGATCTGCTTCAACAAGCATCAGTGCATGCTTCTTCCTGTCAGGCTGCCTCAAATACATTGCTAAAAGTCATGCAAGAGCAAGTGAGCAGTAGGAAGAGTGGGGTAACTTATAAAATCAGATGAATCACTTGGGTAAATATTAGCCTGAATTCCTAAGCTAGGCCATGTTTAGGAATGAACACTGAAGCTAGGAAGTAGTGTGAGACAAATACTATTGGGAAAATTTAACTAGTGAAAAGGAAAATTAGACAGGAGCAGAACAACAAAAGTAGCATCAAAGAACAATGAAAGGAAATGCAGTGCTGAAGAGAGTGAAGTTCCTGTCCTTAAGGATACTTCTGAGAATGAAAACGCTTAACAATGAGAGAACTGAAGCTGACATGTCAGATCTATTGGATGTCTTCATTGTAGTAAATCTCAAAACATTGAGACTGGAGTGACTAATCAACACAAACGCAAACACACTGATCTACACTACCAGACTATTGTACACACCAACTTGTAAATGCTCTTTTGCACAATATTACTGGATTACTTTTTGCACTAACTTTCTTAAAATCTTTTACTCTTTTAGAACCTTTACTGTTTCTCCACTACCTCAATTGACCACCTCAACACCATAAAGTATTATGTTCTGTTCTGTTATGTAGTGTTTGTCGCACTGTCACTTTACTGCTCTTGTTTACATTGCACATGAACTTTACGTTGTCTGTTTGTCTCTATTTACATATCTTTTTACATTGCACATGCACTTTATGTTATCTGATTGTCTCTATTTCCATATCTTGTTTACATTGCACGTGCACTTTATGTTGTCTGTTTGTCTATATTTTAAACAAAGAAACGTAGATAGTCTTCCTCTCTGAGTTGGCTAGTTAGTTTTTGTTCATTTGTGTTGTAAAATTATGTTGTCAGGACAATCTGTCTTGTCTCTGCCAGCCAGCTAACTAGGTCTCTTAGTTAGCTAGTTTAGTTTTTCTGTTAATCTATGTTGTAAATTTATGTTGCATGTAGCACGTTGGTCCTGGAGGAACGTTGTTTCGTTTCACTGTGTACTAACTGTATATGGTTGAAGTGACAATAAAGCCTACTTGAACTTGAACAAGCCACCATTACACTGGTTGAAATGCCTTTGTTGAAAGCCTTGAAAGCAATGAAGTAAGAATAATCAGTGGAAGTGATAAGCTATCTCCACCTCAAGGCTGAAAGAACTGCAATAATAATAATAATAATAATAATATTTTTCTGCAACTTTGATAACTGAAATGTTAAGTCATTGTTTAATGGTCCTGAAATTGTAACTTGTGGTTTGTTCTCACAAGTCAAAAACGCTGACTGTTTGTTAACAAAGGTGTTGCTTGGTTTAAACTGTGATTTTACCTTCAGATGGCTCAAGTTACCCAGTAATTTAAATCAATTTACCCTACACCTGTTGCATGTTGAGCCACAGGAATATACTTATATTTTAAAAGTCATATTTTCAGGCTACTTTGTAGATGCATATATTTTATTTCATGTGACTAGCAGATCGACTGAAATTTCTGAAAGGAAATTTCCTTTACCGAAAAGACAACTTAGAGAAAAACGCTTTGTACTACACACACAGGGTCACCGGCGGCCTGGAGCCTATCCCAGGAGGCTTAAAACATGGGGTAGGATACACCCTGGACAGGGTGCCAATCCATTGCAGGGCACACTCATACACACTATGGGCCATTTAGGAACGGCAGTTAGCCTAATCTGCATGTCTTTGGACTGTGGGAGGAAACAGGAGTACCAGGAGGAAACCCTCCAAGCACAGGGAGAATTCCATGCACACAGACCTGAGGCAGGAATCGAACCTAGAACCTGGCGGTGCAAGACAGCAGTGCTGACCACTAAGCCACCTTACAAATCACTTCCGGGTGTGTTTCTGGATGACCTTGTCATACAAAAGTATTCACAGTAATAAGCCTTAGAAAGTTCCCATTGACTTGACCATAATTATCTGTAAAAACACTTAATTAAGGTGAATTACTTTTCATTGCAGCCTGTATTTACAACAAGAATTGTTAATTCATTTGTGTTTTTCTGTGGCAGCTTACTAAAATCCCTAGATCGGAAACCCCCCAATGAACTAGAGGACACAAATAGAACTGCTWGGCATGTGAAAGCCTGTAATTGTGGGCTGGCAAAATGCAGACAGTGGCCCCTTTGCGAAAGCAAGTGTTATAGATGCAGTATGTGCTTTTTTTATGATTCACTTCATTGCACTGTAACACCACGTTAATTTAAAAAACTTCCATCAAACTTCCATCTAGATTATGATAAATATGTTTTTGTTGGAAGTATTTATGCAATTCACAGCCACCAACTAAGGCAAATAGCTGTCCTTCCACAAGTGTCTATTTATCATATCAAAAAGTTATTTATAAAATGGTATTATATGTAACACAACATAATATGTAATCAAACGGTCTCCTCCCTCTCCACTGCTTTGCTATGCATACACGTACAGTATATCTAAGTCATAATTTCAGAGACACAGTAGAAATAATAAATCATCCAAGATCACCAAGTGACTTAAGTGCACCAAGTGCAGCACGCTGGGTATTTATTATAAGAACGAGAGAGAATGTAAACCTTGAAAAGTTGTCTAAATCGGATCTAAGTGATAGCAAATAAAAAGTCTTAGTAGTAGTAGTAGTCTTTAAGTCATAGTGCCATCATCTCACAGCAACATAATATAAAAAAAATAATTTAAATAAAAATTCATTTCAATGATCTCTTACATATGTAACACATTTATCAGTAGGATAATGATTCTCAGACTCAGCTTGTCTCTGATATCATTCGCGAATCCATTATCTGTGACGATAAAAAAAAAGTGCTTATTTGAAATATTTTTCCTGTGTTTATACGCTTTCATATCAGCGCTGTGTAATCACTAGAGACAAACATAACTTCCTACAAACATAACAACTTTCATACCATACAATCGGCCATAGCGCTTTAGACTGATGTTTGAATCATGCAGCATTTGTTAACCAACTATCAGATTTCTCACATATTTTACTGAAATCCCTGGAATATTTATATAAAAATTAAATTATCATAAAAACCTTTACAATAACACGAAAGAGGCATTAGAAACTGCATAACAAGGTTGCATTCTAAAAACTGACAGAAGCAAATGCTTTCTTTGTGTAAGAAATGTACAAATGTCCACAGCAGTCTATAAAAGTCTCAGTCCAGTAACATGAGCAGCAAAAAGAGAAGACTCCACGATACATGCAGTTTGTGGCCGTGTCCCGTGTCATATGCAGGATCCCGCTGCTCACAGTTATGCCCTTGATAGCCACTAAAACACTGGCAGGTAAAATCCTTATCCATGCGTTTCATCTCCTCAGGCCCCATGCGGCCTACAACAGTCAGGTGTTCCCCCTGCGCCACAATTCTGTGGTTTTGAGGGTCCAGGTGCAAGTACGAATCCGAGTCGGGTTGCCGACGCAAACAGCGACCAACATTGCCACACAGTAAGTGACTACACTGTTCAGCAGCACTGGAAACATTGAGAAGGTAATGGCCCAGTGGCCCCTGAACATACTCAGCCAGCTTACTGCAGATGGACTAAAGAGAGAGGAAGTAAGGATAAAAGAAACAATGCATGCAGAAAAAGATTATTTGGGTGAAACAATATGTACAGACAATAATAGACCAAACAAAGATATATTCTTTATTATTTAAGTAAGATATTTTGATCTAATATGCAAATGCTTACTCTGCTGCTCGCATAAGTGGCATCTCCCCAGAGTATAATGCCAGCAGCGCCAAGGGCCACACTTTCTCCAATGGTGGAGATCAGGTCAGTCTGTGGAAAGAAACAAGGGTTATCACTGATTAGGTCAAATCTTTGCATGCAGCAAACAATGGCCCTTTGCTAGTTCTGGTGGCATTTTTAATAATGCTATGTCCCGCTATTTCCGTACTATTCAGCATCAGTATTGGATGTCGACTCTCATTCCAGTAAGGAAATAAACGAATAATAAATGACTGGTATAGTGGGTGGTGGTCGTGAAAAATGTGACCACCTCCCTTCCTGCATGCAGTCAAGAATACAGAAATCTATGCATGCTTTTTGGAGCAGGAAAAGGCTGCTGGTAGAGATAAGGGGGAAAGGTCAAGGTTAGGGTGCAAAATAGGCTTTGTGAAAATTTTTACAGATTTGAGTTTAAACAGTTATGGTCAAATCAGTTCAAAGAAGATGTTATAGTTGTGTTATTATTCCTCAAGTAAAAAGGGTGATTTCTCCTAGATTAAAAAATACCTTGCATTAGTTATCTGATAATCTCACCTCAGTAAGCAGCTCCAGATCATCGACATACATGGGACGGACATACACAAACACTGGACGTGCCAGGTCAGAGCCCAGAGATGCGACTCTCATGCCCTCTTTCACTCTATTCCGAACAAACTGACGCGCAAACGACGTTGAACGCAGCACTGATCCTATGTAGACTGATGGAAAAAGGGCAGTACTCTCCGTCCACAGCCACCTTAGCTGGTCATTCCTTGCCATTTCTGGGTCCGGACAGCGGCCCGTGTAGCTTTCCAGGCTTTTGAGGTAATCGTGGTTGTAGCAGTCAGGGAACAGGTAGAATCCCCACAGCTGGTTTGGACGCAGACTTTTGGCCAACTGCAGGGACTTGAGCATAAATGTGCGGCCTGACATCTCAAATTCCTGTTGGGCCACTTTGTTCACGCGGACGGGGTCCCAAGTGGGGTTCTTTTTAGACACAAAGAGCCGTGACTGGTTTCTGTAAATGTTCTTGGTATCCCAGTTGCGAATCCAAAGGGGCCGCCACTCCTCCCAGTCAATGACAGCGAGTCCTTGTGCTTCTTGGTTATGAATATATTTTTCTATGCCTTGGGGCATTTTCTCAAGGTGCTGGGTCAGGCTGGCAATTTGTGGAAGGCCACCATTCACCGGACTGTTGTCGGAATTAAAATACGGGTACAGGCCGAGGCGATCCTTGTAGAAAATGGTCAGGTTCTGTTTGGTGAAACCCTCGTTGGGTGAAGCCACAATCTGGAACAGGTCCAGCTGAAAATGAACATTGTGGCGTGGCCGGCAGTCCTCAGTGGGGGCGTTCCAGGCTAGCAGCAAAGGCTTACCCTTGTACAGAGGCCATCTTGTGGGTTTCTGGATATGAGCATCAGTAAAAGAGTCCAACACTAGTGGAACCAGTAACCAGAGTTTCCATTTAGACAGAAACCAGTTAGCCATGCCTTCTGTGGTCCTTTCTCAGCAATAGATCTTTTTTTTCTGCTGTTATCTGTTTAAATGAAGAATGAGTCACATTTAGTTGGAAAAAAAATTGCTCTTGTATAAACAGCAATTATTAAAAAAAAAAAAAAAGATAATAAAAGATATGGCTGTCTAAACTAGAAGGTTAAAAAACAGATTTGGGAATTTTATATTCAGAGAAGTAAAAAAAATAACAAAATAAAGCTGCTCCTTTAAATTAAATCCACTTTTAACAGACACTTCATGAAACCATCGAAACAAATTAAAAAAAATCTGAAAAGTAACACAACTTACCGTTTAGACAAAAAAAGAGAAAGCGTTCCCAGTTAAATAAAGTCATCCGTCATGTGCTGTACGTCTCCTTATTACTGAATCGCCGTATCAGAGAGAACGGAGCACAAATCACAGCCGCGTATCCTAGCCTCTTTTTATCACCTAACTAACTGCTTGAAGTTTTATAGTGGACTGTCTCTCACACACACACACAAGTCCCAGCTGCGCTTTCATTGATCCCGAGGAAGAAGGGGGCGGGGCTGTGTGGTTGCTACGCTACGCGAGCCGAAGTGGGTGTGTCCTTCACAACCGTATACCACCTATTCATTATAAACGGCATTATTTTTGGCCTGGTAAAACACACACACACACACACGGGTGAAACACACGGTGGAGTGTCAGTCAAAGGTTTGTATATATTTTCTACATTCTAGAACAATACTGGACTTTTCCAAAACATAACACATGTTAGGTAATTAAGTAGCAACAACAACAATAGAAGTTCATTTAGACGTGCTAGCCGCAAAACCTACCAATTATTAGCATCTTAGATTAGAGCCGTTATGAAGGCTTTATAGAGCATGAGTAGCAAACACATCTCAATCTCAACAGTTCAAAAGAGATTATTGCATATTTTTGGGGTGTAGAAAGATGTAGACTGTAGAAATGAAATGAAAATCAGGAAACATCATGTGCTTAGAGGGGGTGTATACACCAGCTGTTATCTATACCTCCCCCCCTTCCTTTTTTTTTTACTCTAATTGAATTAGGCGGCAATGTGTAGTATTATATTTCCTCTAAAGATCTCAGTAGTCGCACTACAGTTGATGCTATCATGTTTTATACATTTTTATGCCCCTCTGTTTATATACGTTTGAATTTAAAAATTGTCATTMTTTTACATGGTAGTTTTTCATAGGCATAACTTTTAATCAGTGGTTTGCAAAGCACAGACATTTAGGCACCGATTAAGTTTGTTTTATATCTGTTTGTTTGTTTTGTTGTACTGAGGAATGTACAATCCACTATTTAATATCAAAATTGATGGTCCCTTGGATTGAAAGAGTTTATAAATAAGCTATATGACCTATAAACTCACCCATTTGTTGAAAATGATTTTATTGGACCGGATTGAAAAGCTGTATGGTTCAAAAATTAGACACATTAAAACTCTAATACTTTTCAGAAGTTTTGAACAGTTCATTAATTTTTGAAGAGTTGATTAAATTAATTGTATGGTTAAAGGGATTGCTGACGGCAAAATGTTTGAGAAACCCTGTCTAGATTATAGCACCACATCCTCAGCCAGACATTTTCTCATTGGTTTTATTTGTTTATTTAAAAAAATAATAATAAAATGTTATATATTCCTAATTAATATTCATTTACCAGGTACAACGTAAGGCATGTTAATTGTTGAGGAGACCCACTGTCCTAAAAGCTCTTCTTCTGAAGACAGGATAYGTGTGGAAGTCTAGAGCCCCGAGGGAGAACTTGATAGCTCGGACATGAGAACATTTGTCGGCCCAACGTGTTCCTGTACTTAGCTGTGTTCCTGTCTAACAACAACCTTCCCAGATCCTGTTCCGTTTCTGCTCTGGGTTCTGCTGATTCAACTAGTGCTTCTGTATGTGGCCTCTATGAGAAAGTGTGTGTGCGTAAGAGAGTTTCCTTCCTTTCCACATTCACCCTGCTTCAGGGCCTTACATCACTGCTCCCTCAGAACAGGCCAGGCAAGGAAATGGTAAAAAAAAAAAAGAAAGAAAACTCTGAGCACACACCCATTGCATGAATGCAAGTCCACCCATTCTTACACCCAAGGATGTCCCATGCCATGCCCCTCTCTTTAAAAACAAATCAATTTTAAAATGTGTACAAAGTACCATTTCCAAAGAAAGAGTATTGATGTGATAATGTTAGAATAAACTGTTTACTGGTGATTATAATCACTGTATTTTTGTGTTTTGAGACAAATATTAGGTTTATCTAGATAGGAAAGTTGTAATTCCTAGTTAGTGAAATCAAAAAACCAATACAGTGTGCCTATCACAATATTCCTCCCACATACACAGAATCAACAGCTCTGCAAACAAACATGACCTTCAGATTTCATCACGCTCATGTTTCACTCTTACAGTCACACTTTATCAAGTGTTCATGTTATCAGTGTGGCTGATTTTAAAACATGTCCACAGGATGGGTGTGTGTGTGTGGTGGGGGGGGACATCTCTAATGCTTCCAGAGTACATGAGTCAGGGGCCTCTGCGCAATCGCTTTCAGCAACCTTCCCTCCCCCTCTTTATTTAAACCAAGGCTGGGCAGTTGTTCCCAATGGAATGTCCCATGATAATGCATCTATTGCCATGACTATAAAGCAGAAGCCACTGGACAGCCCCCAGCAGCAAGCTTCAAAGCATGGGGCAAACATACTGACAAAAGGGTTTAACCTCTAGCTTTTCCGCCCACATTCCAGCTCGCCAGAATAAAGACAGCAAACGCTACGTCTTTCACAAAAGTTGTGTTATGTAAATGACTTCCATTGTAATTATTTCAAACAACGAACCACAATTCCAACGTCAATTTTACACCATACACATGATAAGAAAATGTAATTCAATTGAGTAGTAATACTGAATTACAACATAATAATTAGTATTGTTGTATTAAAAATGTTATGGTAAACTGACATTTGTGAAACTGATGCGTTTGTGAAAATAATAAATAATTAATCTGTTTTATAACAAGCATACAATATATTTGCACACTTGATACCAGATTATTTTTATTAAAAGCATTTTACCTTTCATAAATTACTGTACATTGAATAATTATTACTAAAGGTCTGGACTCACAACGAGATGCAAACATATAACAGAGTTGTTATATACAACACAACAAAAAGACGTCATGCTCAGTCAGCAAAAATATAAATCCAGCAATCCCTGCATTTTCATTACTCTATATTCACTTCTTTGTTTACACAAATACATTTACTGACTAGCAGTCCAAAGGAGACAAACTCTTCTCCAACAAAGTCTGCTTTTCAAACGTTACTTTACACAATAGAGGGGGTGCCCCTGTAGACAAAAAAAATCTGCTCTAAGTCCTTCTAGCCACATGAGGGCAGTGTGGCTCAAACTCCATGAGATAAACTATAACGGTATTGGGAGCCACTGATACCCATCAGAACAGACAAGATTGTCTTGGAGATGTGAAAGACTTGATTGATGAAACATCTCCTAGTCTCACGTCTGTGACATATCTTTTAAATTTCACAGATAATGACTGGGAAGTCGACATGGATTCGTGGATGATCCAGTTTCACAATCCCCTAAAAAAAAGAAATGCAAGMGATTTATTTTTAAGGAAATCTCATTGTACATTGCATTATGAATTAAATACATAGGTTTATATATACATAGTCTATTTATTTGGAACACCCATACAACTGCACATACACATGTAGATACAGGTCAAAAGCTTCAATTAATATTACACACTACGCTCCAAAGAGTTTATACAGAATGGTGGAAAAGGGAAAAACTATTACCAGTGTGCTAGATAGTACTGTACTTGCCACATCTATACTCAGAAATTGCTTCACTTTCTATACATAGAAAGTGAAGCAATATGTTTTGAAAAAATTATATTTATCCCTCAAGTTAGATTCCTAAGACCTGCCTTCCCTTATTTAAACATGTGTCATACTCAGACAGAATGATCTTTCAGTATTAACAGGAGACAAGTCCGGATTACTTATTGTAGCTAGATAAATGGTAGTAGATAATATAACATGACTGATTGTGTGCTATTCAATACTGCAGGATCTCTAAAACTTTCAGTATCCATAAAAGATTTTGCAGAATTCTGGACTTTTGGAGCTACTGTATATTTTTTTAATCTTCTGTCACAACAGTCATTATGCATCACTAACACACAATAACTCATTTGTAATCCTCATCATAAACAATCCTGACTATGAGCTACTGAAACACTGTTTATTCCTAATTGTTGTAGAATAAGACACTTTATCAAAATACATTTACAGTCATCTGCAAGTCTTAGGTACCATGTTTTTTTTTAGCACAAACGGTTATAGATTTAATTTTTTTTTATTATTACTTTATGATGTGCCAGTATGAAAGCATTCCTGATTTTCAAACATCAGCATCCTACCACAAAATGTAAAGTTACGGAAAACTATGTATTACATATATTACATAGGTGACCACATAACAAAATCAAAGCTGCTGGGGTTTGCACGCAAAAAAGAATAAGTAACTGATTTTGTTTTATTAATTACTCTTTCTAGGTTTTATAGTGTTTGTATGTGTGCGCATGTGGTTTTATTTGGGGAGGCATCTGTGTTCTGCACCCTTTATTTCCATCTGCCTAAAGCTTTTGCACATGACCAAAGTATGTGGACACCTGTTCATCATACGTGACTGTGGCTCTTTCCTTAACTGTTGCCACAAAGTTGGAAACACAAAAATGTCTTGGGCATCTTTGTTTGTTGTACCATTACATCTGCACACCAGGCCTCCTCTCCCAACATCAGTGCCTGAGCTCATTAAGCCTCCTGTGCCTTGTAGCACAAATTCCCACAAACCATGCTTCAAAATCTAGTGAAAAGTCTTTTGTGAATCGTAGCGGTTATTATAGCAGCAGTGGGGGTGTATTCAAAAAACACAGGTGTTAACATACTTTTGGTCAAATAATGTATTATTATCCAGCTAAAACGCCCTAAGGATGCAGAGAACTTATGTCAGSCAACAAAAAGATACAAGGATTTTCTGTATATTTAGGTGAATACAGCCTGCAGTTTAGACACGAAAGAAAAAGGGTTCTATCAACTTTACACAGTGACAATCAGACAAATTCCACTCAGCTACTCAGTGTCAAGAGGACATTAATTTTTGTCCTGACATATGCTGATTTAAGCATGATATCAGAACAATGACAAACAAATTTTTTAAGCAAAGTTGAATAATGAAAAAACATTTATTGAATTTCTAGAAAAGAAAACATCATAGGTTTCAACACTACCTGAGGTATGAGGTTTTTGTGGATCCTCTTCAACTTTGCCTTCTTTCGCCCGTTTTTAGTCACCACTGTCTCTTCATAGAACTCGTGGGCCAAGTCTCCATCCTCATCGTAATACAGAGAGCTGCAACAAACAGCAGCTTAATGTTTGAGATTTATTACATTAAATTAATTTTTTTTGAGTTTTTAACAAGCAGGGTGACTGCGGCAAAAAAAAAACTCCCTGCGATGACAACAGAAAGAAGAACCAGAGAAACATGGCAGGGACTGATCTGTAGTGATACTGTGTGCTAGGAGGCTGAAAGTTATTATAAAAGGACAGATGTTTAAGTTAGTAAAACTGTGTTAAAAAAAACTGTTGGAATTTCTGTTGAGCTACTGTATGTATTTGTGGGTATGTGCCATAAACACAACAGTACTTGATAATCCTTTATGAGGTTAAGTATGGAATCTTATGCCCAATAAAAAAAGTTCTCAAAAAGTATCATTACAAATAACAAAGGAAGTCAATCCTAGACTATCATCTATCCAATCATAGGTGCAATACAAGGTGAACTAATTCATATGTACCTCCTCCTTGTAAAGACAAACGGGGTTGCATTTTTGTAGCCACACATTCGGGCCAAAGACTGATCGTTGACCTCAGGAGGGTCTCCACTAGCCCCTGAGCCAGTGAAAGGCCAGACTCCTTTAGCTTTGGATCCACTGCCTCCCATCTTTAATGACAGGGCATCATTAAAGGATACTGACAGGTACAGTCTCTGTAGCTCAGGCCTGAAAAAAAAGAAAGAAAGAAAATGCACATGTGGTTTAGCTACAAAGCAAAAATCAGTTTATCCTACTAGATGTGCTTGTGGTGTGGCTTCAAAGCAAACCCCGTGGTTCCTCTAGTGCTCTTTAATTAGCACTAGAAACCACAACAGCAGGCTCTTATTTTAACCTCAGACAGTATGTTCCTGGGCAGTGACGCAAGTTTACAGCACAGGCCGCAGTATACTGATATGATTGGTGGTATTTAGTAGAGGATATTCAGCACTACAGACTACAATCTAAAACACTGGTGCTTTAGTCCTAAATAACATAACCCATACAACACCACAGGTTTACTGCTTTAACACACATCAGGTAGTGTTAATGTAAGGTATTTATTAAGTATGTAATGATGTTTTACTTGTTAGTTGAAAGAAATCTGTGCATTTCACACACCTGGGTTTGCAAGGAAGCCAGATTCAGGATAACTTTACAAAAGTTCCATAAACAAAGCTGATATGAACTCTTAAAATCAGTTATCATGACAAAATACTTCCTGAAATTACTCTGAAAAATAACATCTTCCAAACCTGACTATACCTGCAGCATTTAAGAAACGAAGAATATCATCTCACGTTCAATTGTTATCATAATAGGACATTAAACTAAAGGAAATTTAATTTTTTTCCAGTATCGGATCAAGCCCTTCTTTAATATTACACACATAAAGCATATGATTTTACTTATATGTTTAATATATGCACATACTGTTTGTATACTGCTTATATTGTTTATCCAAGTGTCCTGAAAGTCTCTGTACATGCCGAACATTATCACTTTTTTAGACATCCGCTACATGTCTGCTCTTTTTTTTTTTTTTTTTTGCAAAAAACATAGTGTCATACATTGTCGATTTTAACTTTTGTCCCATTAGTGTATGAAAACTTTTTAAAGACTTTTGGCTTATAGTTTATTTCCCCTACGTATGGAGACTTTTTGGACAGCCTGTAGATGCAAAAATCTATGGTACATTAAAAACAGAACATTTAATTTAACACAAATTACTTCATTTCCCTGCTTCCCTTCTTTAAACATACTAAGAAACAAAATAGTGAAATTAGAGCATAATTATTATTAACTAGATACTAGAAAAATGTGAAACAGGAGCTTAAAGGCGGAGCACTGCATTTTCATGGCATTTTAGAGAAAACCGCTCATTCTTATAATAAAGATACAATTTAGGCATTGCGCTTAGTTGAAAAGTTTGGTGTTCTTGGGTTGAATTGTCTGGAAGTTATGGAGGTTTAACTACAGGGTTTGCCCCTTGGGGGCGCCATTACAGCTTCATAATTTTTAGCATGATTAATATCATGTCTTTGGAAACTTTCAAACTGACCATCTCTCATGTCATCTCCGGACTTGCTTTGTGAATTGGCCATGTCATAATATATTTATATAAACGTATTATTAGTATATAGACCAAAATAATGGCAGGATTAAAAATCCATGCTGTTTGACATTGCTGCAGCTGCTTACTGTTCGACTGATGACAGCTTTTAAACTTTATAGTGTATGCTTGTTATCCAGCCCAGCCAGGATCGGGTTGGATAATTGCACCCTGTGTTACAGGAACTGGCAAATCCACAGGAATTAGGATAATTTGACTCAAGATGTCGGTTTGGGATCATTCGCGCTCTCAATGAAAACTGATCCCAGTTCCTTATTGTTTTGATTCAATGGGAAAACAGCTGAATTGGCTGAATCAATAAGTTACAACTTTATGAAAATACAAGGAGTGTTCAAGTCAAACTGGGACTTGTGGTGAAATTTATTATGAATGAAAGCATAAAACTGACTGACATTTACAGACGAGTACAAGCACGGTTGGTGACTAATAGCTGCTGTTAAATATTTGAATGGTGCAAATGTTTTAAAGAAGGCCGTATGTCTATGAACGGAGGTGGCTTGGGGCCCACATCAGTTATTTCCGTGAACATTCAGCGAGTGGAACTTGTGATACTTGAAAATCAAGCTTGCAGAAGCGACGCATCTGTATGTGGGAAATCTACACACAATCATTCACTAACACCACTTTCACATGACCGTAACCTGGCTAGGGGTTAGTGCCAGATCCCCCATACAGTCCTGACATCGCTCCAAGCTATTTTCCCATTAAAGGAGTTCCTGGGAGGACAGCGTTTCAGACGTTAAGCAGGCAATCCTGATCACAGAAAACTTTCTACCTTGATAGTATGAGTGCATTAGTGCAAGACCGGGTTATATATAGAAAAACTGTACATAACTGTGTTCTATTATTCTGCAAATTCAAAAGTCCTGGTTTGACTTGAACACAATGACCTACAAAGCTTTAAGGAAAAATTAACTACAAGGACTACAAAAACAGCATATTTTTTTCAGTACATCAGACTGCACAAAATAAAAGTAAAGTGTGTTAAATGCAAGAAGAGAAATCAGGCAAGGCTAAACATCTGCACTCCAAACATCAATAATACTTTAATACTGCCATCAGATTTATTTTATGGATTTTTTCCTACCTAAAGGTATTAATAATTATTATTATTGCCCTTTTTCCCTTCAGAGATTCAAAGACTCTCTTTGGTGACTGACTCCTTTTAGTAAAGAAACATAAGAATATTTAATGGTATAAAAAAAATCTTACTTTTATATTTAATATTTCTTTTTATTACTGCTACATTGGAAACCTTAATTCCGATTATTAATATGAACATGACCTATTTTTTGGACGACACTGCTTACTTTAGCCACAAAAACATCTTTAAAATACTAATTTTTCCTCACCGTGTTCATGGAGCATAACCCGACTGTCTAACTGTAAAGTGCTATCTAGGTAACGTTAGCTACCTGACCCTGTTGAAACAGTATCCGGTTAATATGAATAAATAAATAAATAAATAAATGGAATTTCCAGTTAGATAAGTGTTATCTACAAAACAGTAACTAAGAATTCCTTGTTTTATGCAACGTATATTACTAAATGCATTTATTTGTCAGTGTCATACGTACTGTCCTCATGTCACCGTTAGCTTTTCGCCATTATCATGTTTACACAGAAGCCTCGTCTTGGTCCTTCTTCCTCTTTTTTCTCCTTCGTATTGTTTTTAACGGCGGCTGTCAAACGTTTTATTGTGCAATACCGCCACCTACTGATCTGGAATGTGCAGTAGCGCGTCCTCTTTCTTCAGTTCAATTCAAATCAATTMAATTAAATGTAATTCTTACAGAGATTCTGTGATTGAGACCCCAACTTCTGCCCCCACTGCCCTCCTGACCTGTCTGAACAGTTCAAGACTGAAATTCCTACCAATTTTTTTTCTTTGCATCATCGCCCTCAGCCTGCTCACCAGGTGCACACTGATCATTATGAATTATACATATTTCCTCACACTTTTCAAACTCATTTTTATATATATTTTTATTCTGTAAGGCTGCTTTGTGACAGTGACCATTGTTATAAGAGCTATATAAATAAAACTTAATTAAAATTCAATTTAATTCAATATTACCTGTGTAGTGCTTATAACAACTGACTTTGTCACAAACACATATTTTTTTWAAATGTATTCATAATAAGAGATTCTCTAGAGAGAGAGAGAGAGAGAGAAGCAGATTAATAGGTGTGCTTGTTGTCAGTGTCACATAATGGTTAAGGACAATGTGCATGGTATGCAGAGTCCAAGCAGAGACTGGAAAAACTACCTATTACAGCATAACTACAAGGTAACACAGACTACAAGGTAACCTTGCCCTGGGACAATTAGTCAGTAACTACACCAGCGCCCACATAAACAAACTTCATTTTGCTTGGCGTCTAACGTTGGTTGGTAACCAATAGTAAAAAGTTATTGGACTGATGAGAGCATGGATAAATTACCTCTAACTTTATTAACTGTATAACCTGTTCACTTCAGCTGTGTTAACATAATCCAACTATACAAATATAATTTACTACTTACATATAGTACAGACCACAAGTTTGGACACACCTTCTCATTCAAAGAGTTTTTGTTATTGTGTTCTTTAACCCAAACAAGTCTCTTCTGCTTGTTGCCTGTCCTTAGCAGTGGTTTCCTAGCAGATATTCTACCATGAAGGCCTGATTCACACAGTCTCCTCTTAACAGTTGTTCTAGAGAYGTGTCTGCTGCTAGAACTCTGTGTGGCATTGACCTGCTCTCTGATCTGAGCTGCTGTTAACCGCCGATTTCTGAGGCTGGTGACTCGGATGAACTTCTCCTCCGCAGCAGAGGTGACTCTTGGTCTTCCTTTCCTGGGGCGGTCCGCATGTGAGCCAGTTTCTTTGTAGCGCTTGATGGTTTTTGTGACTGCACTTGGGGACACTTTCAGAGTTTTCCCAATTTTTCGGACTGACTGACCTTCATTTCTTAAAGTAATGATGGCCACTCGTTTTTTTTTCTTCACTTAGCTGCTTTTTCATGCCATAATACAAATTCAAACTCTTTGAATGAGAAGCTGTGTCCAAACTTTTGGTCTGTACTGTACATACATAGTCCATAATACAATACAGTGTAATCTTAAACACATGCAAATAAATGCTATAGAGTATAGAGCAAGTATGTCCTAAAATTAAATAAATAAAGCCCAGAAAACTATAAAGCCCAGTAATTGTACTGTATTTGGTATGACAACATTGAGCCTTTAGTCTCAGGTACAATTTGTGCAGCTTTACATGGAAATTAGCTACAAAGTTTTTACCAAGAATTCTACAGAAGCAACAAGTTCTTCTGGGGACTTTGACTGTTGCACCTGCTTTTTTTTTGCATGCAAAGCCCAGGAGCTTCCATTTAGTTTTTTTTTTGTATGTGTGTGTGTGTGTGTGTGTATATGTGTTTTTTGTCTGAAACGTGGTTGCTTATATAATGTGCTGCTTTTTTCACTCACTCACTCATCGTCTATATTGCTTTATCCTATTACCCCATACCGGGGGCCTGGAGCCTATCCCATGAGACTCAAGAGGATCTCACTCTATACTGCACTGTAACAGAACAGACTCCTGCGGCTCAGCAGTTTTCAAAATAATGATTGTTTGACATATCCTATTTTATGGGCTGCCTGTTTTCAAATTCATTGTATGCTTTATGCTTATTATTATTATTATTATTATTATTATAACTATTATAACTATTATTATTATTATTATTATTATTATTATTATAGTGTGACACAACATCCCAGGAAAAGAGCTGTGTAAATATTAGCAATTAGGGAGCTCTATGTCTGTCCCTGTGTAGCAGGTTCAGTAAATTGCCTTACGATGTCAATGAGTGTATGAATGGGTCTCTGACCAGTATAAATCTGTTGCATAAGAAGATGAATATATATGCATGTGACAGCAGATTTATCAGTGTAAGGTGAGATGAGATTTGAAAAATTTGCTATTTCTATTACATACCAGTTTATAACCAGTTGAGTAGGCATTTACTTTCAGATACCATTGTAGCTGCCCCAACAAAACATCAGGTGGGAGAACTCTTTATTAATATGTTTAAGCTCCTTTGTCTGTCACCATTGGACGAACTGAGAGAAGGTAACCCAAAGGGACATGCCTACWGGTTAGTGCTGAATAGGATTTCATTATTAAATACTTTTTAACTACATAACCTGTTACCTCATACCTGAGGGGTTGGGGGTTCAAATCTATGCTGTTTCCTCCCACAGTCCAAAGATATGTGGTATAAGCAGATTGGTCATTGCAAACTGCCCGTAGTGTGTGATTGGGTGTGATTGTTCCCTGAGATAGGTTTGCACCCCATCCAGAATGTATCCTGCCTTGAGCCCTAAGTTCCTTGGGAAAGGCTTCAAGCCCTCTATGACCCTACACAGGATAATCAGCATAGACAATGGAATTTACCTACTACATGTATACAGTATCATAGCACAACGTACACTGATCAGCCATAACAAACAAAATAATAATAATTAAGCCCAATATTGTGTAGGGTTCCCTTGTGCCACATAAACAGCCCTGACCCCTCAGGGCATGACTCCATAAGACCTCATGTTCAATGTATAATATCCACTGGCAAGCCATTCTATTTTTTCCTCTCACATTGATTGATTGTATAGTTGATTGCCTTGCATTACTTTTTTAGAACAGGCTGATTAGTGTATGTTTTGATGCATGCCTATAGTATTAAAATTATGGCCATTAAAACTTTATTCTATATAGTACAGTATATTCTGACTTCTTATTAAACAACCTGAAAATAAGTATCCCACCCATCACCAGAAGCCTAAGGTTTTGTGAATTTTTGGAAGTTCTCTCTGTTCTTTGTGGGTTTCCTCCCACAGTCTGAAGAATCTAAATTGTGCATAATGTGTGTGCGCATGTGCTTTTTCCCTGTGATAGGTTGGCACCCCATCCAGGATGTACCTCACCTTTTCCTTAAGTTCCCTGGGATAGGCTCCAGACTCACCTTTATAAATCCCAAAGGGAAATTGTATCGTTACAGCCGCCAGTTCACATAATATGCAACATTTAAACCGCAAACAAGAATTGCAAGAATTGCAATGAGGAGGGGGAAAAAAGTTACGATTAAGGTGCGTTAATGAACAGTGTTAACAATTTAATGTGCGTTAATGAGATAATAATTGTGTCTAAGGTGTTAATGATGTAGAAAAATCCTATCAAATAATATATGAATATGAAAATACTGCTTCTACGTACACGTGCATAATGATTGTATATACAGGTGGGAATTAACATGTACATAAGGTGGGAATTAAAATGTACTGTACATATGGTGCCCAAGGTGCCCCAGCAAGTAGTAAATAATGAACCAGCAAGAATGTAACCAACAAATACTAATGAAAAAGAGGATGTAATGAATGAAGGATGTGACCATAGTGCCATGAAAACAGAATATATATGAGCATATTTATTGTGATGTCAGAGAAGGAAATCCCACTCCTGACACAGAGCAGAGTTATTGTAAATTCTAATTGCAGTAGRCAGAAAAGACATCCTGTAGCRTTCTTTGTCACAGCAGAGCTGAAGATTTTGAAATCACCTTAATTTCAAATTTTCCACCAGCGCCAGATAGGAGACATAGGGTTCATTCTTACTTTGGTTTATTACTGTCATTTTGACCTGTGATGGTGAGTAGGTGTTTAAAAAATTATTTCATAAGTTGGTGATGCAATGCTTTCTCTAGCAGCCCTAGCAGCTAAAAAGCGCTTTCCTTTTTTGATGCACTGCCTCTGGAAACTGGAAAATCTTGTAAAGTATTTTGCTCTCGTCAGCGCTGATTCCAGCATTGAGTCTGATGGAACACCAATTTTTGGTGTCGCTGTTTATGTTTTAATGCATTACACAATTCATTGGCAAGCTTCTCTACAGTTTATTTTCTTGTCAGGGGTGGGCACCTTTTAATAACATGACATAAAGGATAACTGGAAAGACCATCTTCCTGAAAACTATGTATACATAACAAGTCAATATCCAGGGATATGGCTGAACTATTGCGAGTGCTCCAGATCATGACCACCCACAGATGCATACAGTAGATTCACCTACTGTATGGCAGACCATTGTCACAAGTAGTAGTACGACACTGTAGTCATTAGTTATAATAGGGCATTTGGTTATCAATGAAGAAAGCATTATTTATTCGAGAAGAAAAAAAATACCGGAAAAACATAATGTTCCTGGAAACTCTGTCATTGTAACACAGTGACCTCCCCCTTAACACAGAGCTGTAGCCATTGTAACAGAAATGTTTCCTTCAGATATTCTTGGCAAAAGTGTCTTCAGCACCCTTCTGTTGTTAAGCCTCCAGTGTATGAATGATGAAAAAAAAAAAAAAAAAAACGACAGAAATGATAATCATATATGTAGAGAAAATCCTGGTATAAATGCTCTATAGCTGTCAGCTAAGATTATGTTGATAAAAAAAAACAGTTCAACAAATGGAAAGTTCAACTGTCTGTCTACAGATGTCAAAAACGTTCTGTTTGATTTTCACATGATTTTATTAAGTTTTTGGACAGGTACATACCACAGTAAATAGTAAGAAAGCAGCTGTCACACATCAATGACACATCAAAACAGCAAACTCGTACATGGTCTGTGAAGACAACTGTTTTAACATTTGTCATTTAACATAATTTTTTTTATCTGATTTGGTCACCTGCAAAATCCAATCCATCAGCCAGGTCTCTCCTATCTAATAATAGCTACCAATGGGGGAAGGGAGAAGAAATGTATTGCTCCAAAGCCCCTTTCACACATAAATTGCACTATAGATGCAATATCAAAACCCCCTCAATATTGTTCTTTCCCTGGCATTAGGTAATTCACACAGAACTCAGAAATTTTGTGATAAGCTTAGTGCTGTCAGTTGCACTTTGAAAGACTGGAATATTGCGAGCCAAAAATAAAAGCCTGGCCCTGTTGATCTGTGTCAATCTCAACTGATCTTCCAGTTTTTTGTTCTTGATTCACTATAGCTTTAGCACTGATTAAGTGCAGAGGGCATGTCTGATCTACTCTATATATGATATCTGTGCATTATCTTTTAAATGGTTACTGATGTTTAAACCTACTGACATGTTGCACATGACTTAATACATCTGACTTCTGTTCCTAGACAGAGATTTGTTCCTTTTAGGCAGATCTCTTCTCGCCCCTGTCACTTTCCCAAAGAACAAATGGATGGATGGGCTCAAGACCATTGAAACTAGAAGCTCTCTTCCACATACATGGTACATGAGCTCACAGATGTGAGACGTAAGGTAGGTCCAGAGCTCGACAAAGTGAAAGCTATGTATCTATAATGATGATTCAATTTATTAAGGAAAAGAAGCTATCCAAACCATCCTGGCCTTATGTGAAATGTAATTGCCTCTAAACCTAATAAACCTAATAACTACTTTTAACTGCAATACTTGCAACCAATAGTTTGCAATAACTGGCAATGAGTTTTTCACATCACTGAGCAGAAATTTTGGCCCAGGAAATTTGGCTCTTCTTTGCAGAATTGTTTTAATTTAACCAGGGTTTTCAGGAAGGGTTTTCGAGCATGAACATTCTGTTTAAGGATCTCAATCAAATTTAAGACCAGACTTTGTTTAGGCCATTCCAAAACCTTAATTTTGTTTTTTAATGAGCCATTCAGACGTGGACTCTTGTGGACTTGTGTTTCGGATCATTGCAATGCTGCATAACCCAAGTGCATTTAAACTTGAGGTCACAAACAGATGGTTGGACATTCCCCTTCTTAATTTTCTGGTATAGCACAGAATTCATGGTTCCACCAATTAAGTCCAGGTCCTGAAGGTGTAAAGCAGCTCCAGACCATCACACTACCACCAGCATGTTTGACTGTTAGTACTGTATGATATTCTTTTTATGAAATGCTGTGTTTGTTTTACCATGTGTTTGAAATACAGGAACATATTTTGGCTCAGGAAAGAACATAGTTTTTAAAACTATACATAGAAGGAAATGTCAACATTTTAAGTGGTTTTCCTATGCACAAATTTCAAGACTTTCAATACGTTTTTCCTTATATGAACTTTGACATATTTCGTTTTATTTCATCCCCAAAATGGCTTCCAAACTACCAACAGAAGAACTAATGAATAGAACTCTCTCATTCACGCAAGAAAAGAATATTCATACAGAGAGAAGTTGCTGCCAAATTAGCAGCATTTATTTGTGTCCAGACTTCTGGGACACCCTATAGAATATACTTAATTTAATGTCGTCTTGTCGTACTGGTTTTTAATGCAATTACCTTTTTAGAAAATCGGTGCTGCATCAGCTAAGCACCCAGGAGCCGATGCTGCAGCCTCACTCACTGGGTTCACCAGAACACTGCTATTATTCTAAGCGGCATGAATGATGTAGGCGCGCACGCGCTGGAAGCCCCGCCCCCTCATATTCTTCCAGCCTGAGATTCCTGCTGGCGCGCGATTGGCTTATTATTATTATAGCGCTTATTCGCACTTATACGCGATTGTCAAACCGCTCTGGTGAGCAAACACACGGCCAATTTCCTTCACTTACGCATGCGGTAAGTTATCCTGGAGGGCTCGCCAGGTTTTGGCGGTAGCCTCACTGAGTGGCCATTGTCCTTTAATTCAATCAGGAGACATTGTGTGCGCTGGAGGTGGGGCCACTGCGAGGTACAATACACACGGCTTATATTTTTATTCGGTTCACCGAGAAGCCCGAGCGGTGCATGTAAGTTATCGCTTCGAACTTTATTAGCTGTGCTGGAGTGTTAGCGCTCTGTTTACGACCACGGGTTTAATGCGTGTTTGCTTGTTCTTTACCCGGGTTTAGCATCTGCTCGCAAACATAAACACCGAGTAGTGAGTGTGCTTGTGCACTTATACCACACGCCATTTTAAAAGTAGCGCGGACGAGAATAACCGAAGCCTGATAAATGACTGACTTTCCCCGCACTCATTACATTAYCGCTGCGTACTAAGCCACGCACGGGCGGGAATTAAATTAAATCTGGCCGTGCGATTATTTACAACACTTATTAAACGCGTTTCGGAGATAAAGGGGGGAGAGAGGTAACCGCCGTGTGCTGTGTGTTTTGTTTTTTCGCCCAGGTGACGCTGGAAAATGAGTGATTCCGAGAAGCAGACCATTTCTGTGAAGGAAAAGGACGGAGTGGAGAAAAGAGGACGGGGAAGACCGAGAAAACATCCAAAGGTAACAGCTTGGTCGTTAGCTGCTTTGCTAAGCTAGGCTAACCTCACTGCTGAAGCTCCATTATTAACTTTCTAGTTACTAACAGCCTTCAAACAGCTAACAGGTCCCTCAACTTACACCAGGGGGAATAAACAGGCCCGTGTGTACACTAGTGTGTCATACACAAAGATAGAAAACGAGTATACCAGAAATTCTAACACATTTCTTCGTTTGAGCTCGAAAAGAAAAAAATAATAATTTGTTTGCCATTTCAGGAATCCAGTGGATCTCCGGTTCCGAAAAGACCGAGAGGGCGGCCAAAGGGCAGCAAAAACAAAGGACCTTCCAAGAGGGTGAGTGCGCAGTTTATTTATTTCGGTGCTTAAAGTTTACATAAACACACACGCAGACACTCTCCCCAGTGTTTACTGTTGAAGGCTCATTTTCAGGCCTGTAGTGCAGGGCTCAAGGCTAGCTCCGAGCTATAATCGCTGTCAGTCTGTGGCCTCTACGTCACCGCTCCGGGTGAACCCGCTGCCCTCCACCTGCTTTTGCAGCTCGAGTTTCTGGCGCCCCCTGTTGTTCCCTGCTGATAACGCGCACACACGAGCAGAATTTCTAGCAAATCGTTAGTGTTTGCTCTTTGGTTTAGAAGGAAGCTTCTTTGTCCAACATGCTTCAGTTTTATAATTAAATTAATATCTTAACTCGTGTCTAAGTCGTTTAGGATAACACCCAAACAACTTGTAGGCAAAAAATGTAAATGACCTCAGCAACATGTAGGATTGTACACGGTAGGGGTAAACCTCCTCCCTGGTTATGTATAATCGTATCTTAAACCATGTCAGATAGAATTTATTATTGCTGCATTAATTTGTACACAAATATATTTAGTTTGTTTTACTTTTAGGGCAAGAATAGCAGATCCTTCARTGGCCATAAAAACACATGTAAAGTCAGGGAAAATRTATATGCTTAGTCTGACCACAGCAGAAAAATGGACTAGATCCAAGTTGGTGCTGTTGTTTATTGTATTTGTTAAATTTATCCAAACTAAAGATTTTTATTTCCTCCACAGAAAGCGGGAGCAACTTCAGAAAAGAAGCTAAAGGGGAAGCCCAAGAAGGAGGTGATGGAACTAAAATGCAGACGGTGTCAAAATAGAATCCAATTAAGGAAACAAGTGGTGTTTGCTATATAATAAATTTGTCTAAAAGGAGCTGGTATATTGTAAGTTGACCTGTTTTATGTTGTGTGATCAGGAAAAGGAGGCATCTCAGGAGTCCTCTGAGGAAGAAGAGGAGGAGGATGATGATGAGGAACAGTAACTACCTCATCCTCGGCACTACCTCATAATATGACACAGCCTGGCACCACTTACTAATCTTCAGCCTCTAACAACAGGATGTCGTCCGCTCAACCACCTCCGTGGGACTGACATAAATATCATGTTTATAACAATCAGTCACATGAAAGAAAAAAAGGGGGGGTGGGCGGGGGGAGTGGAATAATTTTAGAATCTGTGAAATTAGGCTGCATATATGTGTTTAGTACATTAATGGTGCTTACTTGGTGCTTTTCTATTTTTTGTTTTGGTTTGCTTTTTATGTATCTTATGTGACGTGGAAGGTCAGGGGGATATAGATTTAGAAAAAAAAGAAAACTGTTCTGACCGTGATGTGTAGTGGTCCTATAGTTTTAGTGTAGGGCTTTCTGCTTAACTGCAGCTGATTTTTTTTTTTTAAACACCCCCTGCACTGACTAGATTTTATCTTATTAGATTGCCTTTATTCTGTATGTTGATGCGTGAATATTCACTGTTTGTTAAAGGCTAGGGGTGTGTATTTTGCAAGATAAGCCGATCATGCATTTAGATTTGAACACACCATTTTCGGTCTTTCTCACTATGGTGTAATAGTTGAGTAGGCGATATAGATGTGTCTGATTCTCATCGCAAGTACATTCCAGTAGCATTTTTAACACACCTGTGACTAATTTATGTGGACTGTTCCTCATATCCATAATTTTCTTTACAATGACAGGTTTGCCTCTTACTTAACTTCTGCCAACAGGTCAGTTTTTTAGGTCAAAGAAAAGTACACACGGGCAAATAAGTCTTTAGCTCTGGTCAGCAGTAGGGGGAAAAAAATTATACTTTACAGTTGTGAATTTATGGATCCACCCAAATACTTCTGGGAGTTTACAGAGAACACCTGTGAAACAATGCACACTTGAGCAGCTATACCTCAGTACCATGGTTTGTGATGGTGGCCGGTTTGCATATATTGTCAACTTGGCTTACACAAGACTGCGTCATTTGGTTAACTTTAGAATAGTAAGAATGACTGTTTTTACTCTACATCACACATACCATCTATCCACATCCTTTCTCTGCAACAATATGCATCAGCCACCTCAGGAATTACAGGACATAGACAACAGGTGACAGACCAAGTAGTGTTCAGATAGCACTGATAACTTCTGTATAGAATGTGTTCATCTTTTCTGTGGAAAACAACCTTTGCTCTGTACCTATTTTTTAATGCAGCTGAGGAATTGTCTACAAGCTCTTTTAGGCTTATACCACGTTTGTTGATGCCGCAAATACCTATTTATTTCACGTTTAATTGAGAATTCAGTTGTATCTGTGTAGCATGTTGTGTTAATAAAGTATACTTTCTCATTTTGAGTCTTCTTGTTTGTCTTTACAAGTTACAGAGGTCTCATAGGCCCGTGGGATTCACGTGTGTTTGCTTAAGAATTCCTACTCGCGATATTCCACAATGGTGCCTACGCTACGTAACTAGCGCAAAGCCAATCACAGCTAATCAGCTCGCGCGAGCAGCGTAGCGGGTTCATTAATGGCGTCTGTTCTAGTGATGGCAAGATAAAGCCTCATGTAGGTGTCAAGACTTCACAGGCAGTACTACAAAAAAAATCGTTTCATGACGCTTAAGCGCTTATTGTCCTGATATTGAGTGTAGAAAATAGATCTAAGTATCGCAAGTAACATCATTTTTATGGACATACAGTAGCAAGTAATATTTTATACATCACTGACAGTTGGTTTTGTGTGCGCGCGCGCGTAGTAACTCTGCCACGGTCTTGTATCATCTGTAGTACACGTTTTGTTATATATGTTTATCATGTCTGCATTATTATGCACAAAATCATAAAATATTTTCAAATCTAACTTACAAATTAATAAATAAATAACAGTACAAAAGAATATTTGCATGGCAATAATATATTGAAAGCACTATATTATGTAACAGACCGGTTTTCCGATTTAAAAAGGGAGAATTTTTTTTTTTTTTTTTTWAAATAATAAAATAATTTCCTGGGGTTTGCATGAAAATAGAAAGCAGTAAGTGTTTATTTCGCCACTTATTAGTACTCTCTCTTTTTTCAAGTTTTTTTTTTTCTAGCAGTAATTTTTCACATGCATCTATGCTTAAGGGTTTTTATTTTTCCTTTTTTTGTGTGCCAAGACACAGGAGTTTTCAGATTGATTGACCTTCATTTCTTAAAGTAATGATGGACTGTTTTTTCTTTACTTAACTGAGTGTTTCCTGCTATAATATGGATTTGTACTGTAGTTGAAAAGACAGATCTGTGAACTGAAAACATTTCAGGTGACTACCTGAATCTGATTAGAGAATGCCATTTTTAATTAAATTAATTAATTAATTTTAATTAAAATAACAACTAACTGTTGTTGTTTTTTAATTACCTAATTGTATATGTGTTATTTCTTCCAAAGCAGTGGTCAGCGGTTTGAGCCCCAGCTCCACCAGGTTTTCATTGTTGTACCCTTGAGCAAGGCTCTTAACCCTATCTGCTCCAGGAGTTCTGTATCATTGGCTGACACTGACCCCAGTTATGCTGGATATGCAAAGAAATAATTTCACTGTGCAGTAATTAACTTAACTTAGTTTTGAATATTGATTGTAAAAATATATATATATATTAAACTGGTTTTTATAATTTTTTTCTTTTGTAAACCAATGCTGATATATATATATGTAAAGCAATGCTATATATATTGCTTATATATTGCTTATATATTGCTTATATATATATATATATATATATATATATATATTAAACTGATTTTTATCATTTTTTTCTTTTGTAAAGCAATGCTGAAGGCATTTAAAATATTCAATAATCTTCTCTGAACAGTTGATATCGAGATGTGTCTGCTACTTATGCTCTGTAAAGCCTTCAGAATAACTCTAATCTGAGGTGCTGTTTGTTAATTGGTGTTTTTTGCAGCTGGTGACTCTAAACGAACTTCTCCTCTGCAGCAGAGGTAAGTTTTGTTCTTGCTTTCCTGGGATGGTCTTCATGAGAGCCAGTTTCATCATAGTGTCTTTTAACTTACTTACAGCACTTTAGATACAAATCTTACTAATTCACATGGAAAGTGAATTCTATTTTTTCTGACGGCCACCTTCACTGCCTGAATATAATAATACACTTCCCAGCCAAAAGAATTGCAGACTCCAAGATTTAAATGACGGCATTTTAGCGCTCATTACAATGCACAGTGTGATGGCGAATTCATTTGTGAAAACGATTCCTCCTGCTCCCAGAACCATATTTTTCACAACTTGAATCCTGGAATATGCCTGTTCAATCAGGAAAGACAAAAGTCCTTCAGTACTTGGTAGAGCTCCCTTTAGTAATTATGACCTGCTGCAAACGTGATGTGATGTAAGACCATCCGTGACGCTCTTAGATCACCTTCTCCTTTGCTTTGAGGCTGCAGCTAACAATGCTAATGCTAAAGTTAATGGCTCCAGTCAGGCAGAGAATGCCAACACCGGAAACACGTTCATCATCTCTGAGCGTAATGTGAGGAGAGCCTTCAGGAGAGTGAACACCAGGAATGCAGGTCCAGGGCAAGTCCTCAAAGCCTGCGCAGTCCAGTTCACAGAAGTATTCAATCTCTTCTTATTCCAGTCAGTAAGCACCACATGCTTCAAAGAGTCCATCACTGTTCCTGTCCAGAAGAAACCCCATCCTACTGCCCTCAGTGATTATCGCCCTGTAGGCCTGACCTCAGTTGGGATGAAGTGCTTTGAGGAGCTGGTCAGAGACTTCATCATCTCTTCACTACCTGATACACTAGATCCACCGCCGTGTGCATACTGTGATGCCATCTCTCACCTCCTTCATACAACACTCCCTCACTTGGACACTAGAAAGGGCAATTATGTTAAAATGTTTGTTGTCAACTACAGTTCAGCATTTAACACTATAATTCCCTCCACACTCACCACCAAGCTGAAGCAGCTGGGTCTCAGCCCATCTTAGAGCATCCTGACGAGAAACATCGCAACCTGGTTTGGGTACAGCATCATGCAGGACAGACAAGCTCCTCAGATGGTGGTACAATCAGCTGAGCGCATCATCTGTACCAAGCTCCCTGACCTGCACGCTCTTCAACAAGCGGTGCAGGACCAAAGCCAGGAAGATTGTGAAGGACCGCCCCAAGAGTGGACTGCTGCAAAATCTTTATTTTTTTTTTTATTGATTTCAAGTCAGGTGAAATCAATGTGATGGCCACTCAAAACCCTCCAGGACTTCATCTGAAACCAAGCCTTGGTGGTTTTTGAAGTTGGGGAAGGTTCGGCTTCCTCACAGATGGCATGATGTTTTCTTCCAGGTTACTTTCTTCTCCAAACATACCGCTGATTCACTCACTTATCATCTATACGGCTTTATTCAATATTCAGGGCTGCGGGGGGCCTGGAGCATATCCCAGGAGACTTAGGGCACAAGGCAGGGAACATCCTGGACAGGGTGCCAATCCATCGTAGGGCACTCACACACAACGGGCAATTTGGGAACACCAATTAGCCTAATCTGCAGGTCTTTGGGCTATGGGAGGAAATTAGAGTACCCAGAGGAAACGCACCAAGCATGGGGAGAACATGCAAACTCCATGCACATAGAGATGGGAATCGACTCAATCGAATATAATGTCACTCAATATAATGCCACTCAGAAAGTTATTAGTCATTTTTTGGTGTTATTTTAAGACATTATCATGGCTGACCCGTTTCAGATATCAAAAATCCCTCCGCAATTCTTCGTCTTTAGATCACATCGGCTCGGTTTGGTAGCGATTGTATAAATTCCCTAAAAGGAGTATATCAAAATCCCCTGTTGAGTTGAGCCCAGGACAAACGGTGTGAAAGTTGTTCGGCTCAATGAGCTCTAAATGTGTACCGAGTTTCGTGTGCCTTTGCGTGAAAGTGTGTATGAGCTAGGTAGCAAAATCTCTTGTGAGGGCCCCTGAGGGCCTGTGGCCCAGATTCCCAGGCATCCAAACGACAGCAGATTCCAATTTTCTGCCAATTTTCATGATTTTTTTATATCATTTTAAGACCCCCAAAAAGTCCAAAAGGGTGGGGGGAAAAATTATCCTTAGGAAAACAAGAGGGTCTTGTGCACCCTCATAGTGCTTGGGCCCTAAAAATCAGTATGGTAAATAAATGTAAGAATTTAAATATAGTTATTACTGGATGGAAAGTGGTTGCTTCAAAAGTAGACACATTTTCAACATTTGACTAATATCTTTAAGATATTTAGCCTGTAGTCGTGATTATACTTTTTTTTCATATACAAACATTATGACTTCACTGTCTGTTCTAATATCATGTATTCTATTTTCACAAAGAGTGCATTTAAGGACCTTTGCAGAGGTCAGGGGTTCATTTTAATCAAACAATCACAGTCCTTGAATTGCTGCATCATCCCTAGCCACTGGGTCAACCACACCTCCTCACTAAGATGAAGGTTAGGAGCTCTCTGAGAGAATTCTAAGAAGCTTTGGGAATACGGGCCCTAATTTACAAATTTGTGCTCTAATGAGGAATTTTATTCAAGTGGTGGAATAATTTTAAAATTCCACTAATCATGAAAAGGGTCCATTTGTGTTTAATTTGAAGAAATCACATATGTTAGTTGTGTTGAGATATGTCAATTGGTTTTGTTTAAATGATTGAATACAAACAGCTGCAAGTTAGTAATTTGGGCCAAAAAACAAATACTGTATTCAATGGGTGTTTAATAATTTAGAAGTTATCTATCTATCCAAATACACACACTAAAAGTAATGGCAGCAATATGTTTCTTCTAAAGATGTCTAGTTGCACCATCATTGATGCCATCATTGGACCCACAGGAGAGAGGCATTTTTTGGGCCCATAGACATAGACACTGTGGACTTGCACCGCTAGGGTTGAGGGTTTGAGTCAGCTCATGGGACTGTGTGTTGAGTTTGTATGTTCTCCTTGTGCTTGTTCTTGATGTGTTTCCTCTGGGTTCCTCCAGGAATCTGGACCTCCCATAGTCCAGATTAGACTAACTGTTGTTCCTGAATTGCCCATAGTGTGTGTTAGAGCTGAAGATTTTTGCCCAAACCCAATGGGCAAGTGAGCTAAATTTCTAACATTTTACACTGGCTTGGGCTTGCGTGGTCAATGAGTGGTCATGTGATGCGTTTCAATTAGCAGGAGAAAGATGCGAAGATGGATGTTGAGGAGGAGAAATGGAGGTTTGCCTTTGGCATTTATGTTTTGGTTGCACCAGCAACTAAAGCTAAGTCTGTGGTGTGGAAATGTTTTGACCATGTGCATAATGAGAATAATGAGCCAGTTGGTTATGTAAAATGCCAAAAATGCAACATTCCGTTAAAGTATGACATCAAAATAACAGGGAATTCCTTGCAGATATGGCAATCAAAATGTACTTGGTTCCATGTCGGGCCTGACATTAAAGGACTGATTACATCTCTAGTGTGTGGGTGTGTGCCCTGCGATGGATCGGCACCTTGTATGGATAGGCTCCATGCTTCCTGTGCCCTGCATAAAAGCAGCATAAAAGATGAAATATATATACAGAGGATATATTTTGGATCAGATATCCGTAGTGCAAAGGAAATTTTGTACATATTAATACAATCTGTGAATTTTTAATTATTCTGAATTACATTAATTGCCTTATTACTAATTAATTGCTTATTGCTAATTCAAATCTTTGATAGATATTTTTCTTTGTCGTTCCATTCAAAAGTAATAGCTGAGTAGCAAGTGTCGCGCTACTATTGCCGCACAGTATGCTGATTGGTCACGTCAATGGTGATGTCACTCGAAACGTCACGCTTAGGGAAACGACAGAGGCCTCGAAGTAAGGCTTTATTTGGAACCGCCCCTTCTGCTCGATACAAGCGGAGTCCAACGTAACAATACTAGTCTGTGACTGAGATGCRCTTGGCTTTAGAAAAATGAAGCGTAGAAGAACTAACTTCTTATACTGAAAACGCGGGGTTTCCATTCGTGAACTTTGCGTGCAAAGCCGTGTCATCTCCCGGAGGTTTGCGCTCTGATCTTAGCCAGTTCCCTACGTGCCGAGATGATGAAGGTGAAGTCGAACCAGACTCGCACCTATGATGGAGACGGGTACAAGAAGCGGGCCGCCTGCCTGTGCTTCAGGAGCGAGACCGAGGAGGAGGTGAGGCCGGGGATCTGCGTGCACTCAGCGGGCCACCGTAATGACCGCTGCTAACGTTTTAATTAAATGAATGTTTCCTCTTCCCAAGCGCGTCTAGATTAAACATATATTTTCTATTGACCTAGTGAGCTCAAATGATGAACTACTGAGATTCAGTGACTATTAGTAAAAGCTAACATCTGGCGTAGCGGGCTAACGGTTATCGAGCTAATGTGGACAGTGCGATTTGTCAATGAAAATGCTAAAGTGGCTAGCTAGCGAGTCGCGGTGCTGTCAGCTAGCGATGTTTCTCAAATCCGCTGTTAAGTATTATAGTTCTGTGAAGAACAGAAAGTCTGTGTATTTATGTTTTTTCTCTGAGCGGATCATAGTATCATAAACATGAGCCGTGTTATGTCATGACACTGTGAAGAGTCTATGCTAAAACTGGATGCTAGCTAGCTAACAAGCCTGCTTACACAAGCTCGATGTGAGCTAGCCATCTTAGCACTATATCCAGATAGCTCTCGTTTATATTCTCATTTATATTATATTGATAGTTATGACCTCAAACGCAGCGACAGGCTGTTAACTGAGTTTGGCATAAGTATTCACCCTCTGAACTTTTCTACCTATTGTAGCGTTACAGCCTGGACCTGCAGTGAATTTCATTTATTTATATAACGTTATGTATACACGCAAAGTAGACCATGATATTATAAATTTACAAAAAAAACCGTGAAATTTGTGCTTGCATGAATAAATATTTACCACAATTATAAAACAAGCTCTAACTCTAGGTTATGACATTACGACATGTGTTCTAGGGGCAAATAATCGACACCCACTGTATATCTAAACAGACTTCATTAGCTAATGTTATCTGTTTAAACTTGTTCCAGTTGTTGTTTAGAGGGTTTTTTTTATTTTATTTTTTTTTTACGTTCTGCTAACTGAGATAATTTTCCATGGAAATGTTTTTGCGTTGTTGTTCAGAGGTTATTGAAAACAAGGAAAAGTGCCTGTTTGACCTGCACAAAGCTATTTTTTAATAATAAAAAACAATAAACCCACAACTATGATGTATAAAATTAAAAAATATTGAGCTGATACTGACATATTTACGAAACCTCAACTGAACCTCAAGTTATGAGAAAAAGTTGATAATTTGTAGAATAAAATATACCAGTTCCCATTGATGAGTGATGATTGCAGATTGCTATCTAATCGAATAAACCAATCATCGGTGTCAACGATCAAGTTTCTGATTAAAGACGCAAATGCATGCTAAAAATTAATTAGAAGTCACCAGACAATGTCATAAATTTGTATTTGTGCATCGAATCTTCACAACTGTTCACATATCAGAATGTGTTCCCCTGAAATGGGAGGATTTTCCAGAAAGAGACAGAAAAGATTAGAAGTTCATCTGAGAATAGAAAATTATATGTAGGCATTCATTTATTATAAAGTTTGCATTGGCTGTTGACAATTTACAATACCTTTTATGAAGAATGAAGAAAAAAAGCAGCAGTGGTAGTAAGTAAAATAGAAAGATTTTGGTTTAAAACAAGAGCAAAGAAGTGTGGGGGAAGAACAACAGTGGGGATCAGTGATTGGTTGTTGGGAAAAGTTGTAATCAGTTATTGGTTGTAAGAAACAGTGCTCATCAGTCGAGATGTGAGAAAATTGGTTGAATTAAGAATCACCATTTTTTTGTGTGCACATTCATGTATTTTCCACATTGTCTTCAAAAGTATTTGAATTTTTTTWAATTAAATTTATAACCGAGGTGCATCATTCAACCAGCCTGTGACCAGAACTAGCTGTTTTATTTTAGCTTGATCAGCCACTCGAAGTACATGCATTAAAAGCTGTGAATGTGATCAAGACTTTGGACGCATCTGAGGCAACAAAAGATAACTTTTGCTATCGTCCAGGTGGTACACACTGATCTATCAACGCACATGGGCATCCCATGTGGTAGGAGATGAATGTTCTGCTAATTTTGTTGGTTACTGGTTGGTTCTTGTTGTGAATGTACTCAGACAGATGCAACTCAGTCAGGCTTTACACAGTGATTTTGAATTAAACAATGCTCTATGCTCTCAACGCATACAACCAGCGGCTGTGATATGAGGTGTGTAGTGCTGTATCGAGTTCGGGATAGTCACTAGAATCACTAGAAATTTTTTCCCCTTTTGAAAGGTGCTAAATCTAGTGACAAAGTCGTAAAGTTGGCCACACTGATACCACTCCTGAGTTACACAACAGTGTTTGGCTAAATAGTGGTACTCAGATCAGGTAGGAGCTTGACTCTTGAAGAATGTAATATATTTATTGTTTGCTTGCTCACATGGCTACTGTGTTATTCAGGTGCTGCTGGTGAGTAGCAGCCGACATCCTGATAAGTGGATTGTGCCCGGAGGAGGAATGGAACCACAGGAAAACCCTGATGATGCTGCTGTTCGGGAAGTGTGTGAAGAGGTCAGAGCATTTTTAAAAAAATTATTATTATTGATAAAAATGTAATACTGAATTTGTTTTATTCTTAGACAGTTTCACAATGTCTAATACAGCAAGTGGGGATAAAAAAATAGCAGTCATAGCCCAATTTATTTTACTACATTTAAAACTAAATGTGTTAATTTGTTGAATAGCTGTGCTCACGGTCAAGTAAGACCTTTTCAGTTGTAGGCTTTGTGCCAACGACGCATGGTGCTGCTATATACTCGTACAACTGTTCCAGGCTGACCCTGATGTCCTGATCATAGCTTCTTGTGCTAGGCAGTGATACTCTCACATCACTCATGTGTAGAGGGTGATCATTTTACAGACGAGTGCTACAGGGCGTTCCACTGGGATTAACTACAGCCCTTTGGTCTACACCTCAGCTGAACTCCAGTAACAGCCAAAGCCTCTTTAAGTGCCCACAGAGTGCAAACTTAAGATCTTTATATTACAGATATCATGCCTCAATATTAGGCTGTACAATCTATAACAAGTGACAGCAGTGCTGTTTAAAAAGCAAAGAGCGGCAGTGTTTTTAGTTTATTATTAGTTTACCAATTTTATGCTAGGTCTGGGCACATGATCATTTCAGCACGTTATTACAACATATTAAACTGATGCTAAAATAGAGGAGAACCATTCAAACTTGGTTTGTTTTAGACAGACAGTGATTTAAGGAAGTGATGAGCATTACAAATTACATTTTTACTGTTCATACAATCCTTAATGTTTTAATATATATTTCTTCTTAATTAAAATAATGTTGCTGAGTGGAAGGTGCTGTTATGTCAATAGGTTTTGCTATTGAAAAAATTATCTATCCATCTATCCATCCATTGTAAATCATGACATGACCCCAGCAGGGTCCTTGACACACACAGTGCACCAGAGAAAATGACACAAATATCACAGCTCCAGATGTTAGATGTTACTATTCAGCTACATTCTAAAAAAWTTTTTTAAAAAACTGTGAAATGCAGTTAGACTCGGACAACAGTAGTCTATCCAACTGCATAGGTGGTGCTATAATAACTCCCCTAACAGTGACGCCGTGCGCACATGTCAAGAAATATCAGCCGTCCGAGAATCACTCTCGGAGAACKATCAGCGATATGCAGTTACATCAACAGGACAGCGACCTCTTGTAACCAACACATTCACACACCCAAACATGYACTACAGGCAGTTTGGAAACACCAAACAGCCAAAAACTCAAGTCTTTGGACTGTAAGCCAGAACATGTATACTCTTATGTACACAGTACAGGATGAGGTTTGAACCCTGGACGTGCAATAAACAGTTAGAAAATACTGTAAAGAATTAGTATGAAGTGAAGCTGAATAAGTGTGAACAGTCAAACTAATGAAGTAAAAAAAAAAAGTACAGCAAAAGAAGCAATTAGCTTTTTTTATAATGATAATTTTGTTTTCAGATTCTTTGTAAAACTCCAAGTGTGTCAGGAGCTCTCAGATGTTCAGGTAGAGAAGAGAAGAGCTTCTGCTTACACTAACTACAATTTCCCTGGACTTTGCAGTTTTCCCACAGATTGATGTCTGTCTTAAGAGATCTCGGTAACTTGATTTGATTAGGAGATAAACAAACACTTGAGGCAGACTATCTAAATGAGTTCTCTTAGATCTGAGAGTTGGCAAAGTTTTATAACTGTAGCAAAGTTCTTTTTTTTGTTGTTGTTGTTTAATTTTTTTTCAAATTTGTTTACACATTGAGACAATTTTCCAAACATAGATTAAACCTAGTTTATGCATTGCATCCAGTGAATTTTTCCTCTTCACTTTAAGGCTTTAAAAATGTTTCTTTGGGGAGGGATTTGGTGACTGCAGGGTTGCTGCTCCAAAATATTTGCTTAAAATGTGTTAAGTTGTGGTGTTTTTCCTCTTTTCTGATAGGCTGGTGTCAAGGGCACTTTAGGAAGACTAGTAGGAATATTTGAGGTGAGTATTACAAAAAGGTATTAAAGTATTTTAAAAAAAAGTTTTTGAAAATGAAAATGCATACAGAGAGCACTTTGATTTATTTAGGGTTTTTTTTTAGCTCTTGCACTTGGTTTTCAAAGATACTTAGAAATATACAGCCACTTTCTTTGGAAAAAGTAAATCAAAGCCCATTTTCCTGCAAATTACCAATGTTTCTTTTTCCACTTGTTTTTATGAGGGGTGTTCAAGTCAAACGAGGACAGAACACAGTAATGAGAGTAAAAATAACCTTTAATTCTCTATATAATTCCCTGCTACACCAATACCCTTATCCCAGTGATTCACTCATGGCTGTTTCACAGCCATTGGAAACACTGGTGTCCCAGGCACTCCTAATGGCCCAACATTTGGAAATGCCGTAAGCGAGGTCAGGACTGTATTGATTGCAGTGCCTCCTGACTACAAGAACTCGTGAGGAGATACTCGCGAGCGGTTTCTAATGTCCAAGTGTTAGTGAATGATGTGTGAGACAGAGTCTCTTTCCCAATTTTGCAACAAGTTATCTGTCGATTTAAGGATCAGACATTTCCCTTGCTTGAGTGTTCACAGGAACAAGTGCAGTGGGCTCTGAATCACCTCAACCAGTATCACCTGTTTTGTATGGACATACAACCTTCTTTAAAACATTTGACCATCCAGACGTTTTACTGTGGCTAAGAGTCTCGTCACTGAACTGTGTCTAAACTCTTCTGTAAATGCCAGGCGGTTTTACTTCTTCATTCACGAGAAATTTGAACACCCTTTGTATGTCAAAGTATGAAAATGTACAACTACACATGGCCATTTTTTTAAGAACCATGTGCAAAATATTATTTAATCATTTTATGTAATTAAATTTAAACACCTGCTTAGTTTTCGTCTACTGAAATTAACTTGATACTGCAGGAAAGCTTGCCCATCTTGTCTTGCTTGCTTGTTTCTATCTTTCTGGAGTTATTTAGAGGGAACATGTTTTAGACAAGAGGTCATAATTTGCCGTGTTTATTAAATATAGTTACAATGCAGTCGTTCTTGATCAAAGAATTTCATGATTTAGAATATTTGGTTGTCATGGCGACGTGTATTGCTGTGGAGCATGTTGTGTGGTGTTGCTTCCAAATTCACACATTACTCCATAGAATTTCCTGACTTTACAGATACTGAATGTGTGTTTTTTTTTTTTTTTTTTTTTCTTCTTTTTAGCGTGAGTTTTCTGTGTAATTCGGCTTCAGACAGATTAAACTAACTAACTTACTGTAGATTATTACGTGAAGATGACTTTCTGTACCTCTGCCCTAGAAAAATCAGATGTGAACTTTTGATCTTAGAGGACCGCTGGATTAGAAGTTAAAGGAATATTCTAACTTCTCCTAATTGGTTTAAAATGGAAAATTAGACAATACGTTCAGAATATAAACTTTGCATAGACCTACTTTAAGATATTTGCTGAATGTATCCAAACATCAATGACTTATAAATCACAACATACCACTCTTGTCTCTTTTGTCTTTTTCTATTTTTCCTTTTTAAACACTAGTACATTTTAAGACATTTTTTCTTTCTCTTCAAACTCAGAATCAGGATAGGAAACACAGGACGTATGTGTATGTTCTCATTGTAAAAGAAGTACTGGAAGACTGGGAAGACTCTGTAAACATTGGTAAGTGGAGAACTTTTGATACGTGTATGTACATAGCACAGTCTGCTGCGGGACGACAAACATAATTGCCCCTCTGTTTGTATGCACATTTTTTTTTCTTTTTTTTTTTTCAACACTTACCATCCACTATATAATAACATGAGAATTTAAGGGTTTTTAATACTAGACACGCTGGAAATATTTCAGAAACTGCTAAACTTCTTGGAATATTACACACAACAGTCTCTCATGTTTAGACAATAGTGTGAAAACCATAAAACGTCCTGTGAGTTTAGGGTCTTCAGGCTGAAACTATCCGCCTGCGCTGCCCACGATGGCCTCTGATTTTTGTTCTTGGCTGATGGGAGTCCGGTCTAATGTGGTTGACTTGGGTTGTAGTAACCTCGAAAAGTTCAGTGCTCTGTGCATGATGTGATGCTTTTCTGCTCACCATACTTGTAGAAAGTGCTTTATTTGAGTTACTCTAGAGTTCCTGTTAGAGATCTCTCTTATCGAGTTGTTTCAGCCTCATCATTCTCTGTTGTATGAGACATTATCAGTTTCTCAAACCCACCTTCTCGGTCACTGTGCCGGAACAGTTAAAGTCTGATGTATGCTGTGAACATTAACTGAAGTGTTTGGCCTGTATCTGTGTTTGGCTGAATTAGATAATTGCATTATTTAGATGTGTAGATGTTCCTAATAAATTCCATAGTGACTGTATACCATGGTAACGTATCATGGCTGAGCAAGTAAAAAGGAATTTTAGCACTTTGTTGTAGCACACAGCCGATTCACCCCGAGCACATGTGCACCTTCTTCTGTTGACAGGGAGAAAAAGGGAATGGTTTAAAATAGACGATGCCATACAAGTGTTGCAGTGTCACAAGCCAGTGCAGGCCACCTACTTCGAGGCTCTACAAGAGAGCTGCCTGACGAGCAACGGCACCCCCCTAGTGGCCACGATAGCTGAAGACCTCTCGCCCAGCTACAACATCAATCAGAGCTCTGTCTCTGACGTCAGATAACTAACGCATAACACTGACACTCCGGATGCTTCCGCCACCACTCTTGCTCTTATTCTTTCAGTATTCTTGTTTTTCCTCTTTCTGTGTTTTTTTTTCTTCTTTTTTTTTCTTTCCTTTCCTTTACTCTAAAAATACGGTTTGCCTTGCCAACCCCGTTTTTTTGTTTGCCAGAGAGGTGGCACGAACTTGACAAAGTGTTGGGTAAATATTCAAAAACATGTTTTATAAATGTAAATTTAATGTTTGTTGCTATCTACTATGATTTTGTTTTCCCACCTCTCCTTCAGAATGGACAATTGCATGAAACCGCCCCATCCTTCTTTTCCTCCTCCTTCTCTTCACTTTAGTGCCCTCTGTGACCCAAGTGTGAGGTTAAATGAATGCAAGAACTACTTTTTACTGTTGTGATGTAAATACAAGTAGCCTAGTGCTTATGCTTGAGGCTTTCGATATTTTTTACGCATCCATTTTTTCCTTRTAAGCGAGAGCGAGTGAGCATGTATTTGTGTGAGTAGTGCGAGTATGTGTTTGTTCTCGGAAACCACCCCCAACAATGAGAGAGAAACGCTTAGCTGTCTGAAGGGATGGAACCGTCAGTGAGAGGTCAGTTGGTTTGCATGAGCACTGATATTTATTTGTCTTACAAGTTTGGGATCTGATGAATTTTCAACCTGTATTTGGTGTCAGTAGGTCTTTTGAATGGTCTCTTCTCCCTCTTTTTGCCCCACTTGCCATTTTGTAAATATCTTGCACACCCGAGTTTAATTAGTTATATTTGTTTCCTTACTAGAGTGGTGCCTAAATGTGTGTGTGAACTCCAGAAATGCTTAAAACGCGAGCAGTTTATTGCAAACAAGCGGGGTGATGGGTTTTGTGCACCGCTTGCATCCATCTGTGCTGTAACAAGTACAGCTGACAGTCAGTCCTACAGGTCCGGTCATTTCAGCATTGTTGACGATGTTTATGAAAAATGAAAATGCTTTTGGTTTTATCCACATTTATTCAGACAAACTCAGAACAATGTTCAATCAGAACCACCTAAATGAGAATGCATGACAAGATTGTATAGTTTATAAGATGACATTTGTGAATGCTCGAGGATGTAACAGCAGCTTCTAGGGGGATGAACCCTTAGACGCCTGTCGAGTGGATCTTGTTTTTTTCTGCTTTTTTTATTTAAGAGTATCTTCAGTTATTGAGCTGTTTTTGACCTGGTATGTCAGACCAGGGTAACAATGAAGAAAACTAAATACGGGCTGTTTATTGAGATGCCCTCAGCGTGCACACAGTGTTTAGAAATTATTTTGCATACTTGTGTGGTGGCCTGGGAAAACCCTTCACATTTTTAGATTTCGACATACCAGCTTTTCTTAACTGAAGTACACTTTTGCTATCTTGTGCATGTATTTAAATCACAAGTAAATTCTGCTCATAAAATGAAAATGGAGAAATGGCATTTAAAATTCCCTTTATTAAAAGATGCCCTACTTGCATGTATATAAGCTTGGGGAAAAAATACATATAGCCAGTTTTTGAGGAATCGTATTCTGAAATGTGTTATCACTCTGGTTATCAGCTTCTTGCACTTGCACATCACCTGAGCTAAAAGACTTCTGCAGCACTTAAACACAAGCCTTAAACACATTTTCTCTTCAGATCAGTGGTGACTTTTTACACTATTAGGGAATTAGGGAAATAATTGCTTATTAATTTATTAATTTCACGTTCATTTGAGCATGGCACGTACCAATCGAACAAAGCTTAACATTCAGGATGTAACTAAATCAGTTAGCAATGTAGACATCTTTACACAGACCTACTGCATTCCCTTGGCCCATTTAAGCTGTTTCCTTAACTGATGTCATTTTTGCAGAAACTAAAGGGAAAGTCGCCCAAGTTAATAAAGAAAAGAAGTTTGACATTTTTGCAGACTGCATTTATTTAAAGTAGAATGTATACAAAGAGGCCAAAATTCTGGATCCATCAGCATTTCTTCTTGTATGAAATTTTATATCTTACAATTCAGATCCAGTGTGACTTCCAGACTAACAATAGAACCAGACCTAAAACCCTTGATTTTCTTTCCCCTTAAATCTGTAGATTATTATAGTCGGAAGAACAGTTGATATACTAAAGGAGTCTCTGTATGTAGCCACATGGAATTTGGAAAGTTGAGTGTTCTTGTATTCTGCATATGATACAAGTATTTCTTCTACTTTTTTAAAATACATATTTGCTTACTAATCCAGATTTTTAGGTTATTCTATATTACTCGGTCACTGTAATATCCAGTGGGTTTTCCCAGACTGCCTGACATGTACCCTGGAAACTACGACAAAAAAATGTAATTTGTTAAAGTTGAAGGCACTTCAGTTTGGCCAAAAGCAGTCCATCAGAAAACAGAAACCTCACATGCCTTAGTCATCCCACAAAGTATGTTAAGCTTGTAAAATTCCAGCTGCACGACGGCTAATATGGCCGCTTATCTTTCACCATCCTGATTCAGATGAGATGGTTTAATTTATGTTTGTTGATTTCTGCAGTAATTTTTTTTTCTCTTCATCTCTTTAAAAGAATCACGGCGAGCCCTCCATACCTGCTCGAAAGAAACTATAATGTGCTGTTTATAAAAACATGCAAGGTTCGTATAACAGAGACCTTGCTCCAAAATGTAAGAAATGTGGACTGTAATTTCCCCCCTCATTTATACCCCCCTCTTCCTCTTTGTCTAGTAAGTTGTCTTAGCCAGGCTGCTTACTGCCTTTGTGATGGCATGCAGCAGTTGGCACAATACTGTGAATCTGGAGCCACTGTAGTTAGCCTGCCTTTATTTGATTTTTTCCTCTTTCTGTATGAACTAAATTAAAAAAAAAAAGACAAAGTACAGTATGTGTGGTTTTTCACGTTGGGTATGGTGGTACATACATTGTCAGTTTCTGGTGAATGGTGATGGAACTGTTAAAGCCCCCAAGCAGGACGTTTGGGAATGCATTCTTTTTGGGCTGTTTAAGTTGCTGTAGGTTCAGGTTTACCAAGTTTCTTGTAACTAATCGCAATATCCCCCTCAATTTCTGTTCAGGTCAGATTCCAACACATTAATTTGAGAGGTAATTTTGAGCAAATTATAGAGCTGATAACTTTGCTTCAGTTAGGTTTTTTTTTAAATAATAAAACATACTATTTTAGGTTATTACTTCGTAATATAGCCAGGTTCACAATTATAGTGCTTTTCCTTCTTCGTTTCAGCTATACCAGTCATAATGAGAACCTTATGAATTTTCCAAAGCACAATCACTTGCTTATAGAGAAATGTTTGTGCCTCTATGAGAAATTCAAAAGATTTACAATATCACAAGCAAAAATTAAGGCTTGGTAACTACTGCATTTTCTGGGCTAGACAAAATTTACTCTACAGCTGTCACAGCATTGCTCCTTACCATCACAGAGCCAGTGTAACGCATCAGACCCTGAATGTAAACTTGGAGGTTATATAAAAGCATCATCTTAATTTTGGAAAGGTTCGAAAACAAAAATGTCTCTCATTTAACTACTCGCTCTAAAAAGGGCTGCTGCCTATAAACACCTACATCACTTATACAGCCCATAAAGCTGTGGCCTTTCTCAGTTCAACAAACATACCTGGAACGTTTGCTTTGTAATTTTTTTTTTTTTTTTTTTGGGATTGTGGAATATACCAGTATGAGAATGTAATATAAATGTGCCAACAAATAAACATCAGTATTTCACATTACCATTTTACTGTCATTATTTTGTACATAATTATGAGCCAAATAGAAGTTTTTGAAACATTAGTACTCCTTACTGGGCTGGACTTTCAGTGTCCAGGCTATGGCTCTCCTGAACATAAAARKAAATTTAAAACATTTTGTTTCATAGTCTGTATATAGAAACAGAAATTTATTGTTTTGGCCTGCTGGTGGGTGTTTGAATAGGCGTTCCTCAATAAATTTAACAGTGGGCAGTGCCATCGACTTTTATGCCATACAGTGAGGTAATACCTCTTAATTTGTTTACCCAGGTTAAAATAAAACCAGATAAATCAGATTTCTTTTTAGATGAAGGAACAAATTTGAGATTTTACTATCATTGTTGCAGCCAGAGAATCATATTTCCTATTACATTAGTTCTCCTTTTACTTTGAGTGGAGTAAAATGATCACATATAAGAGACAATTTATACAATCGCTGGCAAAAAGTATGGAATCACCACTCTTGAAAAATGTTTAATTACATAGAAAATTGTTAAACAATAAATTTAACATTCCAGCCTTCTGGCTTTAAGAAACACAAAAAAAGAGAAATCCGTGATCAGTTGCAACTGTTTTTGCAAATCAAGCTAAGGAAAAAGACTCAGTCACTCATCACTCAGTTTTGAAGAAATTATGGAATCATGAAACAAACACTACAGTACAGAGTACTTTTAGAACAGCTTGAATTCTCTGAGGCCTGGACTTAACTATTGACAAACAATATTCATCAATCTGGCACCGACTTTCTTGTATTGCAGTTGCTTCGAGCCTTGTCATGGACCTTTTTCTTTAATTCCCACCATAGATTCTCAGTGGGACTGATGTTCAATCTATTTGCTACGGTGGCCGAGAAGTGCAAAACAACTTAACAAAATTTGAAACAAAATAACAAATTAAAAACCACAATAACAAAACCCAAAACTAATTTATTTTTTTGCGTTTTGTTCATTCTTTTTTCGGTTTTGCTATTTTGATTTTGAATTTGCTGTTTTGTTTTCGGTTTTGTTAATTTGGTTTGCACCTCTCGGCCGTTCAGAAACGAACCGGAAAAGGTAGGTATAGTTTGCGAATGAAATTCTTACCGCTGATTGGACGAGACATCTGTCACTCAAGATATACAGGAAGTACTGTAGCGGCGGTAGATTCGTGCATTTATGAATGTGCAAACATGTACTGTCCTTATTGTGGTTTCAAATATGGCGTTCTGCCAAATTTTTGCAGTTATTGTGGAATATTTTTTTCTTTTAAAAGAGACAGTTCGCAAACTAATCTTTATACCGTGATATGTCATCAGCATATCCAAAATCATGGCATACGAATGTCCGTCCTCAAAGTAACGTTGAATAAATTCCATTTCCTTGCTTTCTAATGAAAAAAATTTCTTAGTTTTGCACACCGAATTTTTTTAATGAAGCAGAACACACAAGAAACAAAGTTAGACACAATTTCCTACTTCCTGTTTATCTTGAGTGACAGGTGTCTCGTCCAATCAGCGGTAAGAATTTAATTCGCAAACTATACCTACCTTTTTCGGTTCGTATCTGACTGGCCGAGAAGTGCCAGGTTAACAAAACCCAAAAACAAAATAAATCCGAAAACAAAACATATTCAAAACCAAATTAACAATTAAGTTTCGGGTTTTATTTTGTTTTTGGATTTAATTTGGTTTTGAATTTATTTTGTCTTTGAATGTTATTTTGTTTTCGGTTTTGTTAAGTTGTTTTGCACTTCACGGCCACCGTAATTTGCAGACCATGTCATTGACATTATACAATATGTCTTTCTTCAAAGAAAAGTTAACTGCTTCTATGGAGAAATACCAAACATCCTTTCAATTTATGTATTAAGAAGTGTCCAAAATTTCAATTTAATCTTGTTCAAGTGATGCCTTTTTTTTTGTTCTATTGCTTGATCTGCAAAAACAGTTATCTCCATTTTATTTTTTAAAGTGTTTCTTAAAGCCAGAAGGTTGGAATGTTAAATGAAATAGTTTTGTAGCATGTCTGATTAGTTTTTTCTTCATCTAGACAACTGAAAGAACGTTTTCCAATAGTGGCGAATCCTTTTTTTTTGCCAGTAGTTGCACTGTCTCCAATTGCAATATCCACCAATTCCTGAAGAACATTTATTTTTTATTATTATTAAATGAATTTTCAGAAGTGAGTTGAAGCTGTAGGGGAGGAGCAATGGGAACTTGAAAAGACTGAGCATACTGTAAAATGTGTTATAGAAAATGGAGACAGTGTACAGTAGGTATTTGATAGGACTTAAACAGAAAGAAAGCTGAGGCAGATCAACACCAGAAGTTGTTGGTGTAATGCAACTAATTGGATGACAACTGCCATTAAATAAAGGACTGAATTTAAAACACTAAAAGGGTCCCTTTTCCTATTCTGGGATAATTTAATCTTGGCCTGGAGGCTGAATATAAACCGGTGGTCAAGTCTTATACACACAAACATTTAACCAAACCAAACGGATTTACCAAATACCATAATGTTTAGCCTAAACTCACTAGCTATAATAAAAACATTGGCCAAATTATTATTATTCAGCAGTTGAATGCTAACAAAAGGAAGCATGCTACTGGCAGTTTGACTGAAAAAAAGCAAGTAGGAAAAATAAACAGTCATGGGCATAAATGTTTTCCAAGCTTTATTATACAGAGAATGTGGAAAATTACTGTGGCTGCTGTCCTCTGCCACGCCCGAAGCCACCTCTCTGTATAGGGGAGAAGGAGGAAAAAAAAAATTAGCACTCTTTCTCACCCCTAAATGGCTAATTAAATTAAACAGTTACATCCACAGACACTTCTAGATCTAGGCAATAGTACTCACAAACTGGAATTCTGTAGCTGCTCCTGCACCTGCTTCAGCCTTCTTGTCTGCTCCAGCTAGAGAAACAGTTTCACTGAGTTAGATACAACCAACACAAAAATACTGCAGTGTAGATAAGTGCTAGGTTTGAACACTGACCAACCCCCAAATTGTAAAAGGGTACGCATTCACAGTAATAGGGGGGAGGGGAAATAAATAAAATTGATGAATTGCAATTCTTTTGTCTGCCAGAACATGTATTATGACTCCAAAATAATTTGTGTTTATTATTTTAAATGTATTTTTGACATTTATTTTGAAATCACTTTATCGGCCATGGACAATTTTATTCTGGGGGAGTGCAGCTTGAGTGGTGCAACAGAAATGCATTTTTGTGACTTTATATTAAAAGTTGCATGCATTAAAAAGTCTCCAATCTGCCCTTAAAAAAAAACTCTTAGAGTTAGTCACAGACCCACTCATTACACCAGTCTCAAAACACAGCAAGTGCTAATTAGACTTGAAACAGGTGTGCATGCTCGCAACTGAAACATGCACTTAAGACTTGAATCATTCGAGGCGGACCATCACTGTTTCTTTACACTACAGGTACAGTAGTACACTCCGAACTACCGGCACACTGGCATCCTGCGTGTTAGGAGTAAATCTGTCTCATTTAATTTTAAGTTACAACATTAAACTTTTGTATTTGAAGTTCTTTTGTAGTGTTTAAATTCTGCTCTTGGTTTTTAAGTGAGAAATCTAATGTTATAAGGAATGGACTACATTGAATTACTTTGAATAAACGCATATAACTTTTTACTTTGTTTTACAAGTTTAAGGTCTTTAAAAAAAAAGTAGGAAAAAAACATATCGGAAAGGGACTGTTAAAAAAAATTGTGAAACTGAGAATCGAAAATATGAATCAAATCAACCCCTAGATATCGTGATATCACATTAGGTGGTGACTGGTGATCCCAAGCCCTATCCAGGAATAAATTAGTGAACTTACGCTGAGCTGCAGATCTCCTGTAGGCATCTCTGTCTCCCTCTCCACGATTCAGACGTGCTGGTCTCTCTCCCTCCATACCTGAGAAGAAATAAAACATTTGGCTTAATTTTCTTGCCATTTCCCCTTCCGTCAAGTTCATGAAATATTTATAAACCGGAACCAACTATTTTGACAAAATAATGCTTCTGAGCAACAGCCCCAATTAATAAAATAATGGTTTTACCCTTGGGGCGGGGCCTGGCGGTTTCGGGGCGAGTCTGGCGGCGAAGAGTTGCAGGTACAATCTCAGGGGGCAGGTGCAGGAAATCCCTCAGGTACTGGATGCCCTCGTTGGTCAAATACCAGTAGAAGTGGCGCCATGCAAACTGCTCCTTGACATATCCGCAGGACTTCAGAGACTATAGGTAAGGCAAAAGCAAAGACTTCAATACTTCCTTTACATTAACAGGAAGTAAAACTTGCCTGGATGTTACAAGAGAATGGCTTAAGATGTAGCAGATATGTATGCATTTTCAAATAAATATTCATTCCGATCTTGTGTTAGCTGTAGTTTTGTAGACAACTTAGTCATAAGATGATAAACTCCAATTAGAATACGGCAATTCCATCAATCCATAATCTTTTTAGTCAAACATCAGTACCATTTTATCATTCACACAGCTAAATGACACCAACAAGAAGCACATATACTCTTACCAGTGCTTGGACAATTTTTAGCCACAAACAACCAATTTATTTCTACTCAATCTTTGTAAGCAGTATTCTGTATTTTCAAATGTTAAAATAACTGACCCCAAAAATCCCAGTATTTCCGAAATGCATCACATACTGCTTAGTCACTGACTTTTAAACTTCTTCAATTTAAATGTTTGCATTTGTGTTGGAAAAATCTTAGCATTCCTCTATAATCCTACGAGCCACGTTGTCTAAACTATGAATTCACATGCTGGCAAGCATTTCATGTTAGGAGTAAATTATTTGTTAAGCTTGTTTAGAATTGTAACAACAAAAAAAATAATACATCACACCAAGATGAATCGTGAAACAATCACAATACAAAAATCAGCACTCAACATTGTGATCACTTGTGATTCCCCTACCTACCAGATCCTGAGAAAAATATTCATGATCACACGTACTTGTATGGTCTTGAATTGTACTTGTGTGTACAAGTGTTCCTTTCTTACAACTTATTTTCACACAGAGCGCTAGTGCTCAGACTACATAGCATCCTAAATGTCTCCATACATAGCAAAACTTAACACTTTTGAGCAAGACATAACTCTAGAAATTACAAACCTGTGTTATGTATGTAACCGCTTAATTGCATTAAGTCCACCCATGTATGGAGATTTTTGCTACACCATGTATTTTACAATAAGCTGTAGCCTCCTTGAACTCTTGCCTTGACCTGGTAAAYGCTCACCTGCATGGCCTTCATTACATGAAGGTTGGGCACGTTTTTGTCGGCGAGCTCCGGGTGCTTGGCCAGATGCACATCCTTCTTAGCCACCATCACACCCTCTTTAAAGAGGAGCTCGTAGATGGCAATGCGATTCTTTTTGGGCATCAACATCTATACAAACAAAAGTTAGAAATTGTTAGATAGCACAATTTATTGATAAGCCGACCTGTATTTAGTTTTAGACTTTATAGTGCAAGAACAGCTCTATACATGATCCTGGTTATCAAGGTCTTATTAGTGCTGGGAAATTGGGAAAACCTTGTTAACTATTACATGGGGTTGTTTTGCAATGATGGTTTTCAATCAAATGCAGCTTCTAAAATGTGAAATGTTAAACTTTACAAATCGTCACAGCGCGGTTTGTTCTCATTAGCACAATCCTGAGGCTCACACTCGGCTCTCGTGATAAACATTAGCCCTCAGACACAAAACACTCTCAGTGATATGTTTGTGTTTAAAGCATACATTAATAAATTCACACATCAGTTATCAGCAGTATAATCCGCTACTGGTGCTGATCATACGACTCATAGCTTCMGTACTAGCATACTCTGACCGATACACATCCAACATCAAAAATAATATAAAACGAAGCTTAATGTAGCAAATTCTTATAAGGACACGAGCACCAGACACACCTTTCATACATTCGATTTAAAAACACGGGCTATATAAAACGATTGTGCTGATTTTTAATGGATTTTCTGTCTTTAGACTTGGCCTACCTTTGCGCTTGTTGAAAGACCGGAGCCGGAAAGGACCGCATAACCTTACTTCCGGGAGTTCTTTCATTAGCGCAAAGCTGAGGCGCGAGCAAAATGAACACCGCCACCTAGCGATCCGGAGCATTATGCGCATTAACACCATCTGTGTGTTGCGGATATATATATTTTTCTATTTAAAAAAAAAAAATATATATATATATATATATATAGAAAATGTTTTTAATACCGTTTTTTTATTCATCCCCCTTTAATAAAAATAATTTCTATAAAAAAAATCCCTAATGAAATCAATATATCGCTTACTCTCTTTTCAATCAAATGCAGCTTCTAAAATGTGGAATTTTAAACTTTACAAATCTTCACGGCGTGGTTCATTCTCATCAGCACGATCCTGGAGCTTACACTCGGCTCCCGTGATAAAAATTAGCCCTCAGACAGAAACTTTCATCTCTCAGTGACATGTTTGTGTTTAAAGCACACATTATTAAATTCACACATTTCTCAATGGCATAATCCGCTGCTGGTGTTGAACATATGACTTCTGTCCTAGCATACGCTGACCCATACACATCATTAAAATAACACAACACAACACAACATTAAAAATAAAGTGAAACGAAGCGTAATGTAGCAAATTCTTAAGGACACGAGCACCAGACAGACCTTTCTCATATTCAATTTAAAAACACGGGCATTTACATTTACTTTTAGGCATTTGGCAGAAACTCTTTTCTAGAACAACTTACAAAAATGTTTTGTAGTTTCTGTCATTGGATAGATCATTACACGGGGTTAGTAGGTTACCATCAGTCAAATACTGTTGGGAAGCTTTAGTTGTTGCTTTTGGGGGGTCTGAGCACATTTAACTTGATCCCTGAGAAATGGTGGGACTAGGCAAGAAGTGCTCGAGGATCGTTTATTCTCTGAGTCTTTCCCTCACTCTCACTGACTGCCTGTATACACAGTTGCAGGGGGTCTTGAGCCTACTCAGGAAGGGGGGTCAGTTCATGGAAGGGCACACATGCGTACACATATACACTAACACACACCAGGCTTGAGCCTAATCTTCATGTCTTTGGACTGTGGGAGAAAACCAGAGTACCAGGAGGAAACCCACCAATCACTGGGAGAACATGCAAACTCCACAAACACAGACCCCGAAGCGGGAATCAAACCCAGACCCTGGAGGTGCAAGTTGACAGTGCGAGTGGAGCCACTATGCCACCTACTGTCTAAGTATCTGTCCGTAATTAATTGGAAGTATATCTACAATTTTTAACGTCGAATGCTTCTGATGAAAATTATACCACAGACATGCAGAATTGTCAAGTCTGGTCAGGAAAAAAGTTGCTAAGTTTACACTAACAGCAGCTCTGACAGTTGTGCTGGTTCAACACAAATCACAGATCTATATTAATGTACTAATTTTAGTGTAATGTAATTATTTTTATCTTATCATCTCATTCAAAAGGACTTGTATGGTACATGATCTAAAACAAATAATACATTTTAGATAAACACATGCCCACTGAACACGTTATCATATTATTATTAGAAACACCTGTACACCTGCGCATTTATGCAATTGTTTAAATAGCCAGTCATGGGGCAGAGCAATGTAGAAATCATGAAGACACAGAATGAGAGTTTCAGGCAATATTCAGGCATGTTATAATTGTTGGTTCCATCTTTTTGGATCTTTTAGTATGTCTATAACTTTTTATAATTACTATATAAAAACTTTTTTATATAAGAGCACAAAAAGAACAGAAACACTTTGCTGATGAGAAAGGTGTATAGAGAATGCCATTTATGTCAGTCAAGAACAAAAAGCTGAGGCTACAATAGGCACAGGCACACCAAAACTGAACAGGTGGAGGAGGTTTAATGACGTGGGAATGTTTTTTGTATACTTTGGAACTGCTAATACTAATCAATCATCGCTTAAATGCCACTGTCGCTTAACTGACAATTATTACTTGAATGAGTATTGCTGCTGACCATGTGTGTCTTCATGGCCACTGTTTACCCATCTTCTAATTGCTACTACCAACATAGAAAAACTGAAAAAATAAAATGTTCACAGCTGGTATTACTTAAGAGATAACATGTAACAAAAAAAAAAAAACTTAAACATTCCACAGGTATATACAATATGACTGAATGAACTGAAATTCTGTTTGTATGGAAGGTAGGTGATGTAATTCTGTCACAGACACAGGCATTCCTCACTAACTGTAACAGTAGGCAGCGTCATCTAAAACTGGCATCAGGTTCTGTCAGTAATCCGCAAATAATTGGCAGTCTTTTGACAGCTCCAGTCGTGGGCACTTGGCACAAGTTTTTCGCCGGATGCCCTTCCTAGTGCAACCCTCCCATGTCCTCAGCTTCCTTGTCCTTTAAAGCAAACTTTCTAGTCCATTCCTCCTCAAAAACAACAAGTGCTTCCTCCAAGTTACTATTCATTCTATAAGACTTAACATTGCGTTTTGCAGATGTACCACCATATCTAGCCTCTCCTGCATATATTTCCTGTATGAGAACAATACATTCTCAACAGTCTCACTTTCATGACATTCCTCACAGAGTAGGATGAAGGGTGAAGTGTTGGGTGTTTTACTACAAATAAAATACTATTAAGGTCGCTGTGTCCAGTCTGTTATTAATACTTCCTGTTTCTGAATTTATCCCCTCCTTATTACATCTACTTTGTCCTGGAATAAATGGTAATTTTGCACTTTTGGTTCATTATCCTGCTTGTGTTACATGTTGTCCCTGTGCCTGGTGGGTTTCCTCCGGTTGCTCTGGTTTCCTTCCACAAGCCAAAGACATATAGATTAGGTTACCTGACTTTTCCAAATTGATTGTACTGTGTGTGTGTTTGTGCCCTTTGATGGGTTAGCACCCTGCCTCATGCCCTAAGTCTCCCAGAATAGGCTCCAGGCCCCCGCAACACTTTACACAGGATAAGCGGTATAGAAGAAAAAGTAAGCTTTCTTTATTTATCCTGTAAGCACTAACTAGTACATAAATGGCATCAAAACAATTTTTTATTATTTCAAATAGCATGACAGGAAAGCATCTAGAAAATAGAAAATAACAAAAATAATCCTAGATTTTTATTAATTACCATAGCAAAATTAAGCAGGAATATGACCACTACAGAAATCTCAACAACAACAACATAAAAAAAGTAGTGAGGACTTCATGAACTTTTTTAATGACAAAACTGTACACATTAGGCAAAAAAGTCAGGCTTTGAAACGAGACAATTTAATGATCTAACTATATCCGATCAGAACCTATATATAGATTACATTTAATATTTTACTTCCCTTCAAGAGAATTTATTTTCACTCATCTCTTCTACAAAATCATCAGCCTGTGTATTAGATCCTATATCAGCACATTTTCTCAAGCAGATAGTACCAGCAATAACGGAACCCCTGTTGAAAATAGTTAACTCTTCACTCAGCAGTGGGTATGTTCTAAAATAATTTAAATTATCAATCATTACACCACTAATTTAGAAAACTGACCTTAACCCCTGTCAGCTGTCCAACAACAGGACGATATCAAACCTCCCCTCTATCTCCAAGATCCTGGAAAGGATAATAGTACAGCAGTTACGTTCATATCTACATAGTAATAGCATACACAAACAGGATTTAGGCCTCATCACAGCACAGACAGCACATGCTAAAGTAGTAAATGACCTCCTATCGTCCTCTGATCAGGCTTGCTTGTGTCGCTTGACTTTACTGCACCTTTTGACACCATCGATCAAAGTATTCTCGTTCACAGATTAGAAAAAGCAGTAGGAATTAAGGGCACGTCCCTCTCCTGGTTTAAATTATGACTATTGTGCAAGTTCCCAAGTGAAGTTTGGTGTCTCACAGGGTTTGGTTTTAGGCCCATTGTTTTTTTTTTTTTCTCATTACATGCTTCCTCTGGGAAACATAATTCTTAAGCATGATATTAGTTTTCACTGTTATGCTGATGACACAGTTATATGTCTCAGCAAAACCAGATGGGAAAAGCCATCGTAATAATGTTGAACAATGTATGAAGGACATAAGAGAATGGAAGAGAACTTTCTTCTACTTAATCCTGACAAAACAGAAGTTCTGGTACTTGGACTACATATAGCTAGAAGTAAGCTTTTTGACCACACAGTAATGGGCTTTCTGTTCCATCATATAAAACAGTAAAAGACCTTGGTGTGGTTAGATTCCAATCTTTCATTTGAAACTCATGCAGATAATATTACCAGGATAGCATTGTTTAATCTCAGAAAATCAAGATAAGGGATATATTGTCACTAAACGATGCAGAAAAATCAGTTCATGATTTTATCACCTTTAGGTTGACTATTGTAACCCCTTACTGCCTGAATGTTTAGCTAGGTGCATAAACAGGCTACTTTCAGTTAGACCAGAATGCATCAGCAAGAGTTCTCACTAGAACCAGAAGATATAAGCACATTGCCTCTATATTGTCCACACTGAATTGGTTCCAATTTCACATTTATTTTAAAATGCTACTTTTGACCTATAATGTATTAAATATACTCGCTCTGAGTGTTCCTGAGTGAACTGCTGTCTAATCCACAACGCTTACTTTGATCAAAGGAGGCAGGCTGCGTATTACGAGACCTACAGCATCTTTTTCTAACAAAGCCCCAAAGTTATGGAATGTTCGAGAATCAGATACAGTCTCAGTCTCTCGGAGTTTTTACTTGCCGCCGTCGCCCTCGGTTTACTCATCAGGGGAAAATCTAATTATTGTCTCACATTTCATACACATTTCCATACATTTCCTTTGGTTGTGTAAAGCTGCTTTGCGACAATAAGTATTGTTAAAAGTAAATAAAATAAAATTTAATTGAACCGCCAGCTATAGCCTTGTACAGCTGGAAAGTCTAAAGTTTGACAAAAAAAAAAGATGAAAAGTAAACTAGTTATATGTAACAAAAGTGGAGACAGTAATCTGTAAGCTCCACTAGCTGAATAAATAAATTCATACACAATATGAGAGGGCTACTACGCTATAGAACATCAATTCTAAAATTTTGATTCTTCCCTTTTAGACTTCCATCCTGCTAATCAGGCTCATGCATATGTAACAGCTGCAGTGCTGTGATTGGCTCTCTCCGTACGCCCCACGCACTTCCAGCGACAGCGCGCGCTGCGTTCACACTACCCCTCTTCAGCTGATCATTCTCTTAAAACCAAGGAAAGGAGGAATAAAAAAAGGGAATATTTGAATTTTCGTCGTTCTGTTTCTGGTAGGTTGTAAAACCGTTTTGCCACGTGTGCTATCTTTAATATCATTGTTAATGTGTTGCTCTTTGGCTTATTCTCATATTTGCACGAGGGAAGAAACGCGCTTCAGGGGCATCAATATACAGTGTATAGATAAAGGCATAAATAAGAGTGCGTGTATCAGAGAGGTTTATGCTTTGTTTAAGATTGTATAATTTGTTTTTTATTTTTATTAAATGTGCGTGTAGATTCAGGGTGCGTGCTGCTGTAAGAGGATAGCGCTCATGAATGATTAATGGGGTTTAAACAAAATACCTCCGAATTCAGCCGCTGAAGGCGTTCATTAATTTATTGAGCATTACAAATATAATTTAATATAATTGCTTTTTGACATGCAAACATGGCTGACTGAAAATGCGAGGAGACTAGAACAAGTGACTAGAACGGCAACAGTATGCACGTGCGCGCGTGCTTGTGTTTCTATACTTGTGGACATAAAACACAAGGATGGAAATACCTGGCAGTCTCTAACCAGCCAAATATTATATTTAGGTATGTATGTATGCATGCATGCATGCATAAATAAATCTATCTATCTATCTATCTATCTATCTATCTATCTATCTATCTATCTATCTATCTATCTATCTATCTATC